>CP092873.1:55132102-55372843 GCA_030710605.1 Cordylochernes scorpioides | reverse complement strand
TGACTAATTTCAATGAGTTCCTTTATAATTTCTTCTGTTTTATTTGTTTTGAGAAGTTCATTGATATTGTCTTTCTCTGCAATCATTGCCTCGATATTGTGGTCCTTCCAGTAAAGTATTCACAGGTCTTTACGTCTACCTCTAGGTATCGATACTTTTGCAGCTTTGGATATGTTCGAAGAGAATTTTTCCAATTTTTTGTCAATCGTTCTGTGATTTAATTCTTCGTTGCACAGTTCTTCAAGCTTTTCTGTGAATTTTTTCCCACTGTTCTTTTATTCTGTTGGAAATTCTCAATTTTGAATTTTAGGGTTGTTAAAATTGGTCTGTGGTCACTGATTGCACCTTTCAGAATTTTCCATTGTGTTGTGGGTGTGATGTTGTAATTTATTCGCTGTGATGTCTATTGCGGATTTTTTGCCTGAGGACTTGGATAGATAGGTGTTCTTTTCGTTATTTACCGGTGTAAGGTCGAGGTCGGTTAGCATTTTTTCAACTTGCTGACCTTTGTTATCCTGGACAGTGATCCCCAATTTGGTCTTACGGCGTTAAAATCACCAAGTATGATTGCGATATCCGAAGACGCTTCACTTAATGTCCTCTATCAGGCCTGTATTGATGCTAGTATTATCATGGTGATAAACATTTATGATTGGAATTGTTCTATCTGTAAGATAGATTTCTATTGCCTGAGCTTCTGTCGTGCTTTCTCTAGGTTTACTTTGATTATAGGCGATTTCCTTAAATTTGATTTCTAGAGTTTTAATCAAAACGGCAAGTCCTCCTCCGAATTTTCCCGGTCTGTCCTTTCGTTTTGTTGTATAATCTTTGAAATTGAATCTCAGATTCTGATTCAATTTTGTCTCCCGAGGACAAGTAATATGTACATCGTTGTCACAGAGAAGACAAGTCAGCTCTTATTTTCCTCTGGGTACCATTTATATCGAGTTGTAGTAGATTGAATTGTGTCCTCGTAGTAGATTTCTCATCATGAGCTCGAACTGCAGCTCCTGACGCGGCGGTTAACCCGGACGCGGTAGCATTACTGGAGATATCTGTTTTGCTCTTCATTTGAAAATGGGTGCTGTGCAACGTTAGTCATCTTGGAAAACGAACCAGAATTTGGTCAAATATTCCAAGGGTCCAGGGGGACCGCAAGGAGGTGTGGTCGGACTTCTCCCCTTCCCCTGGAATGCCCTCACTACAGGATAAAGCACTCTTGGTGAATATTTTCAATTGTGATTCAGAATCTGCCACTGAAGCTTTACGAGCGTTTCGTTCCTTTAAAGATATTCGAAGCGGTAAAGGACCAATGAGTTGCTACTCTCTAAAGCGATTGATTAAAAGTTTTGAGGAAACTGGATCTTGGAAGCAAAACCTCGGAGTGGAAGACCATCGATATGCAAGTCAGTGGCTGTTACGGTTTTGCAGAATGCTGAAGCTATTGAAACGTTGTCCACGTATGGAGAAGTAAGTGCTAGACAAGTTTTCTCGACAAACGGGGATTTCGTATGGAACAGTTTGGAGTGAGCACACATTTAGAATTTTTCTCTAAAAATACCCTAACAAAATTCAAAGTTTTCACGAGTTGAAAGTCAGCGATTTTGAGAAGCGTCAAGAATTCGCTGCATGGGTTTTCGGCAAATTGATATTGATGAAAACTGGCTGTCAGATGTTCTAAGAACAGATGATGCTCACTTTTATCTAAAGGGAGAATTTAACATTCAAAACTGCCTCATTTTGGCAACAGAAAACCCTAGGATTTTTACAGAAATACCACTTCATCAGCACAGATTTACAGTTTCGTGTGGGTTCACTTCTTCTTTTATTATTGGGCCATTTTTCTTTGAAAAAATCAATGGAAGAACTTTTAAAACCGTTTTTGTAACTGGTGAACGTTATCTTCAACTTTTGAGAGAAAAGGTTATTCCCATATTGCAGGACAGACAAGCACTAAGCGAAATAACATTCATTCCCCCGCGGTGCCAAACAATTGCTGAAGGATACGTTCGGTGAAATTCGTTGATAAGTCGCCACTTTATATACCAGTGGCCTCCAATATCACCAGACTTGACGCCTTATAATTTCGGTTATGGCGGTACATTAAGTCGCGTTTTTATCGATGCCGGCCTACCACATTGGCCATGTTGAAGGCTTCTATCAGATGGCACGGTTTATGAATTTCAACTATTTAATTGTGACCATTCTGTCATCTATCGTTTGCAGGCGGTGTTTGAGAATGAAGGGTGCCACATTGAGCAAGGATTGTGACCTAATACAAGAGAGAAGGCAGTTACCTCATGTGTTATATTTTGCAGCTCTTTGTTTTGGGTTATGGGAATAATAAATGCTGTCCTAACAGCTTGACTCTTTTTTTCTCTGAACAGTAATTATTTTGTTTGTCATTTGCCCACAACTTATATCATGTCGTGCAGGCCAAAGTGTTATAACTTCTCGAAATAACACTGTTACACACAATTTTACCCCTTATGTTTAGTTTATCGCTTTTCGCTCATTAGAAGAAATAGCATAAGGAATATTCTCTGTATCCCCCCCCCCCCCCCCCCAACTTTAGATGTTTGCGCAAAAAATAATACAAAATGATTTTACTACCACGTTTTTCAACGCAAAAGGTGTATTTAAAAATGAATTTTTTGAGGGGATACATTTTCAAAATTATGTACAGTATAATAAACAATGATAACATTTGACAAACCCATAGGATATTTGGAATAAAGCACGACAAATATATTCTGTCACTCCCCTATATATTTTATTTTTGGATCATGACAAATATCCAGTTAAATGGTCAAGTGTCGCCAATTAGTCAAGAAACTATACATTCCTTATAGCACAAAATCCTATTAGTAGTGCAATCATAACTTTTGGTATTATATTAACATTTCAAAAATCGTGTATTGATATCAGTAGTTATTTTCAAACATTCAATCTATTTCACAAAACTCCATCTAAAATATAAATATTTTTTACTACATGTTTTAATTTGCATATACCTATTTTACATATCTCAGATTGTATTTAAAAATCGTTAACCATTTCTTCTAACTTTTGGCGGAATGGTGTTTTATTAATTTATCATTCGATATTATTAGGGTTCTTTCCTGATATTCAAAAAGGAAAAATACGTGTCGTTCAGTTATATTTTTCAATTTATCAAACAATTTGGCCGCTGAATCGCTGATTCTGGTAGAGCGCCATCTAGCGAATAAAGTTGTAACTAAAATCAATTTCGAATTTTTCATTATTTGTCATAAAAAAATCCTATTGCATCCTTAACACAATAGTGTTTACCGCATTGCTCTAGCGCAAATATTCGCGGAGTTATTAATTTTTAAAGTTGTGCGGGACTTTTGGATCACCCTGTATATATATGGATATGGATGCGGCCTTCTCAAAAATGGTAAAATGAAAATTGGCCTTCTAATATAAAAAGGTTTGCCACCCCTGTACTAGCCGAATGACCCGGGCAACGCCCGTGTTTTACCCGATTGAATGTTTTGATTCAAATACTATTTGTTACAATTATAAATTGGCGCCTTATAAAAATGCATATGTTAGTTAATAACCATAGCCTATGTGCTTTATCTGTATATGTACTGTTGGCTTCCGTAGGCGTCTCTTACTGGGAAAAAGAAAGAGAGGATTCCATTTGGTTATTAACTAATATATGCATTTATTTAAGGAGCGACCCGCGCCAACACAATGGTTACAAAAACGAAAACGCGAGTGGGGGGGGGGGGGCATGATGGGGGGTGGGGCAAAGGTGGCGTGATCGAAGCCAACCAATAGGAGGGCGCCATTCCAAAAAAAAAAGCAAACGGTGACAGAGATGACTGATTAAGAGATGAAGAATGACGCTCGTAACTGTATATAGAATATATATAGTGTGTGTGTGACAATTTTGACAATTGAAAATTATTTATTGTCTTCTAGACAATGTTACACAATTTTAACCCGCCGAACCCGCCGAAGATCCAAGCCTGCAGGTCAGGGGGCCGCCCTATGATGTTGAAGGCCTCTCTGATGTGAGGCCTGATGGAGCGGCAGCACCAGTAACGGTGGCCGAGGGAGCGGTCGATGGACCCGCAGGCAGGACAGGAGGGGCCGATCGAGGCAGGATGGACCGGATGGGGCAGGGCGTGGAGGGCCAACTTGAGGGCCGCGTCGGTCTCGTGGCCCGAGAAGGCGCAGCGCCGCAGCGAGGCCCGGTCGATCCTGGATGGTGGTGGACCGATGGTGGGCGTGGCGGCGAGGCGCAGGCGATCCAGGGCCCGTCGGGCCAAGCGGGTCGTGAGGCCGTTGAGGAACGGCGTAGCCGGCCCTCGCAGCACCACGGCCGCAGCCAAAGATCCAGATGAAGGTGTAGACTCCGCCCCGAAGCCCACGGCGTTCTCGGAGGTCAGCCTCCGACAGAAGGCGCCCAGGGCCGCGGCGTCAGCCACGGCGGAGCTGGAGACGGGTGCCGTCCGGTGGAGGGTGGATCCAGGCCTCACCGCTGTTGCCGTTGACCAGCCAGCTGAAGGCATTTCTGCCCCCGCGGAGCGCGACCTGCACCCCCTTGAGGCACCCCTGGAGCAGATGGCCACCCAGACCTTACGGTCCACAAGCCGGCATGCGAAGCATGCCCTTAGCTGCTATCTTGTTCCACTCGTTAGCCAAGTAACGGCATCCAAGCTGTGGGCTTTAATATTGTACTTGGAAAAACCACCTCCAAGAAGACTAGTCTGGAAGGGATTTATATCCCGGTGACCTTAAGTCACAGCAAAACAGTAAACTGTCTACTGTGTCCAGCAGGGACCGCGGGAAGGCGGCCACCGGTCGACCCTGTTCACTCACAGCTGAGGTAAAGCTCAGCTGCCACGTCGTGAGCCTTCTCAAGAAGCTTGCTGTGATTTCTCAGCAGCTCGCTCTCGATCGCGCCCCTCGCCCTCCTTCTCTCTTTCTGCGCCCCTACCACCCTTGAGCAATCCAAGACGTAGTGGCGTGCGTCTACATCCCTCTCTCCACAGACGCAATCAGGATTGCTCTTTATCTTGAATCTGTGGAGACTCCTGGGGAAGGGCCCATGTCCCGAAACTACCCTAATAAGTTTGTGGGGCATTACCTTACAGAGGTACTTGGGTACTGGTACCCAATTGAATACCTCCCTCCCATTTTTACTGTTCCTCCACCTGTCCAACCATAAGTCCTGGACATGCCCCCTGATCCTCCTATAGACTTCCTTCTTGGTTACAGGGGTCCTCACAGATCTACCTCTAAAGCACCCTGCTTTAGCGAGCCTGTCTGCGAATTAATTACCTTCGATGAGGCTGTGACCTCTAACCCAATGGAGCGCCGGAGCCTGCGGCATCATTTCCAGCTCCTGGATGATTTGACGCGCGTGTTGCCCCTTTTCAAGATTGATGGCGACAAGGGCCGACATGCAATCTGAATAGAGGCGCTCAGGGCTCAAATTCTTCTCGGCACACACTCTGAGGGCCTCCCTGATCGCAACCAGCTCGGCTGAATAGACCAGTTCGTCCACTCTGAGTGTTAAGCTTTCTTGGAAGATCAGCTCCCCATTGGTAAAGATCACCACCCCACAGCTCCAGTATTGGTTCCAGACTTGCTCTCATTGGTGAAGACCTCCGTACCAATCCCTGTTGGCACTCCAGGACTCCAATTCCACTTTGGCAACCACTGCGGAGGCTTCCTTGGGTCCCTCTTCCATTCCCAGGTACCTGCTTCAAGGCCCAGGGCGTCTTTCCTATCCTCCCATATTTTCTGTCTGATGGCCTCCTCCTCTAGTTTCAAACCCAGGGGAATAAGCCCAGCGAGGACCAACAAGGCCTCCGTGCTGGTGATGCGGTATCCTCCTGTGATTCTGAGTGCCGCTGTCCTCTGCACTCTCTCTAGAGTCGTCGCCACCTTCTGATCTTTATTTCGGCGCCACCAGGCCCTGGAGCATATAGTAGGATTGGCTCGACACAGGAAAGGTAGAGGTTTCTAAAGATGGTACCCTCCTTGCCCCTCCCCCCCCCTGTTGAGAGCCAACCGCGACAGCCTGCACAATGCCCCTCTGCCTTTCGCCACCATCTCCTCCGCGTGGAATTGCCAACCCAACTTTTCATCAATGACCAACCCTAAGATGGTCATCCTATCTACCACCGATACCCTCCGTCCTTCCATCCTGATAGCCGGCTTATGTTCCCATCTGATCCCTTTTCTTTTGGTTCTTATGTCCCTAGACTTAAAGCTGAGGGCTTTAGTTTTAGCAACATTGGACCTAAGTCCAGAGTAGTGGGCCCAGTTCGAGAGGATTTGGAGAGAAGTTTCAACACACTTCTCAGCCTTCGCTCTCGAAGTAGCCTCAATGATGAGGAACTGGTCGTCGGCATAGAGAACCAGCTTGGCTCCTCCTGGAAAACTGTGTTAACCAGGATGTTCCACAGTACAGGTCCGCAGTAGGAGCCCTGGGGGCAACCCCTGGCACATTCTCTTACCAACTTCAGTCCACCAAAACTAAGGCTAACCCGTCTATCCCTGAGGAAGTCACGAACCAAGCTGCACAAATTATCTGGACAACCCATATCCATCAAATTTCTCATCAGCTTGTTCCAGTTCATGGAATTGAAAGCGCCATCAATGTCCAGGGGCACGAGAAGAACCCAAGCACCCATTTTTAGCCCTGTCTCAACCCCCTCTAATACCTCATTCAGAGCTGTGGTTGTCGACTTGCCTTCCCTAAAACCATGTTGGGATGAGGAAAGGAGCTCATTACTCTCTAGCCAGTGCTTCAGACGCTGAGCTAGTAGGCTGTCCAGGACCTTACCTATACACGCTAGTAAAGAAAGCGGACGATAATCAATAGGGGAATTACCCTTTCTACCGGACTTTTCTAGAAGCACTACTTGGGCAACCTTCCATGCCTTAGGAAAAGTGCCAGTGTCCAGGCACCTATTGAATAACCTGGCAAGAAGCGATGGGTGCATCCTTACCAGGGCTTTCACGATCGTGTTATCAATTCCGTCTGGTCCAGGAGATTTCCTGTTTCCGAACTTGAAAGCCGTCCGTTTCACTCCATCTCAGAAAAGGGCGGATCCACCAAACCACAAGTGGTCAGCGAGATCTCATCCTCTGGCTCCTGGTTCCCAAAGTGCTGATCCAAGATGAGGTCTAGGGTCTCCTTCAGGTCCCGGGTCTTGAACCCATCTTCATCTTCAAGCAGCCTCAAGTTAACGGAGCTCCTTATCTTCCCAGAAACAATCCTGTAAGGGAGACCGTAAGGATCTTTCTCCAGTACGGTGTTGCACTGCTCCCTCCAGTGTTTCCTCTTTGCTCTCTTGGTTCGTCTCTTATACCCCGCCAAGTTCTTCCTGTAAACTATTCCCCTCCTGATCCTTTCTTCCCCTACACTATTCTGGAATAGTTTCCTCATGACCCTGATCCTCTTCCTCTGGCACCATGGTCCGCAGGAGGAGCTTGAAGCGCCGGTGAAGGATGGCGGCCAGGACCCTGTAGTCGGCCGAGGGCAGCGCGACGGGCCTATAGCCTTCAAGGCCGCGTCCTCCGCGGGCCTTGGGCACGAGGCAGATGGAGCTGCGCCGCGTCGACGGAGGCAGGGCACCGCGGAGCCGTGAAGCCGCGAACACCCGGGCCAGAGCTTCCGCGAAGAAGTCCTCGTTGAAGGCGACGAGGAGCTCGCACGGCAAGTCGTCCCAGCCGGGGGCCTTCCCGCGAGGGAGGTGCTGGATGGCGTAGTCGATCTCGCTGGGGCTGATGTCTTGCCGGTGGAGAGGGTCCTCCTCGCTCAGCTCGCGGGTGGTGGTGAGCGCGCTGCTGGCGATGAAGGCGGCTCCCGCAGGCTGGATCGCTGGTGGGACGGGCGAAGCGGGGCTGGAAGGTCGCGTACGCCCTCCGCCGAAGCTCGGGCCCTCGATGATGTTGTCTTCTTCGTCCCTGATGACGCTGACCGGGGGTCGGAGGCGGATGGCGCGCGCCAGGTCCGGCAGCGACGGGTAGTCGGCCCGGATGGAGGAGGCCTCGAGCTGCGCCGCGATGTAACGTCTCGCCCTGTAGACGTAGCTGTCGCTGGCAGCGTGGCGCGGGTCGTGCAGGGATCTGGCCTCCGCCAGCAGCACCGCCTTGATGGTGGTCCACCTGTCCCAGAAGGTCCCGTCGTCGTCATCGTGCGCTGTGTCTTCCTCCAACTCCCGGATGTAGCCAGCCAGATGTTCTAGAGCAAGGCCCGAGCGGAGCATCGCGGCCAAGCGAGGCTGGGTGGGGGTGGGGGAGACGGCGGTGGGCGGGCCCACCTGGAGCAGCACGAGGCGGTGGTCCGAGAGGTGGTAGTGGCTGGTCGCGTAGGTGGACACGCGATCCAGGACTCCAGCAGGGACGAGGAACCGGTCCAGGCGGCTGGACTCGACTTGGTCGCCGTGCCTGGTGACTCTGGTGGGCAGGTGGGCGGCGTCGAACTGGGTGGCCACGTCGACCAGCGCGGCCAGGTCCAGAAGAGCGGCGAGGGCATCCAACGATGATGATGATGATGAAGGGCCCCGATTCCTGATATTGAAGTCGCCGAAGATCCAGCAGGCCCCCTCCTCCTCCTGTGCCGCTGTCGCCGCGAGGAACTCCAGTTGTTTGTTTCTCTCGCGGGGTTCATGAGCCAGATGAACGTTGATGGCCGTCATCTCCTCGCCGTGGACATCTATGGTTGCCAAGGCAATGTGGCCCGGCCACAGGATGCGCTGTTGTAGCACGGCTACGCCTGGCCCGGCGAGTTCGGATCCCGAGATGGCTAAGGGATGGGCCAATACAACAGCGTTGTAGCCGAGGCAGAGGTCTTGGCCGCTGCCCAGGTAATATGCGTTTGTCTCCTGGACAAACGCGATGTCCAGGCGATGTTGCCTGAGGAGATGACATAGGGCAAGGCTCCTCCCCCGAGTGACGAGCCCTCGCGCGTTGATGCTGGCGACGCGGTAACTCTTTGGGGCCGTCCGTTAAGCAGCCCCAAGGTGTTCCGGAGGGTCTTGTAGACGGAGCTCGAGGAGCCTTTGAACGTGTTCAGGATGGCGTTGGTCAGATCGACGAGGGTGGCGACCTGGGCTTTTAGTAGTGAGGGCAATCGCCTCTCCAATGTGGTCTTAGAGGTGATGAGGTGCATGACGTCCTCCCGCTCCTGGCCATGCAGATTGGACTTGTCGATGGTAAGGGTGGGGAACCTGGCGATATGATCCCGCACCTTGCGGAGTAGGGACCCTTTCCCAGAGGGCGTGGAGGGAGGTGAGGTCAGCTCCTCCTCCGACATCTCGAGGTCGAGCGGAGGGATCCCAGGCTCGAGGGGCCGCGGGGTAGTCAGAGGAGCAGGGAGGGCAACAGGGGCGGGCTGGGCGAAATCCTTCGGTTCGGCAGGCTAGGGCGCCGAGGGGATCGCTGGAGCCTCGTTTGATGTCTCTGTCGGTGGAACAGGGGACGCCGGTGTTGCGGGCGCAAAAGCCGGCCTCCTTGGCTGCTGAGGAGGAGGAGAAGGAGGGGGGGCCTTACGTCGGTGGGAGACGCTGCTTGCCTGGGGCTGCTGTTCTGCCTGGCGAGCGATGGGCAGTTTGCTCTGCGGTGGCCCTGCTTGCCGCACTTGGAACACTTGATTCCAAAGGAGAGGAAGGCTGACAGGGTGTCTCCCTTAAACTTGATGGTCAGTCGGGTGGGCAGCGTCTCCAGCCTCACGCCCTCGCGGAGCAGGATGAATGCCTCCCGGCGGCCGTCGCTGAAGGTGTACTCCCCCATCTTGATCATGATGGGGGCAATGGAGGTCACGTTTCCAAGATGGCGCAGGGCTTCCACAATGGTGCCGTCCTCCACGAAGCCAGGCAGATTGGCTATTACTATCCGCTCTGCCCTCTTGCGGAAGGGGAAGACCCTCAGGTGGGTGCCCTCGATGTCCAGGCCCTCCTCCACCAGACGGTTTGCAAGATCGATGCCCGCGGCCCACGAGGTAGTGGCCGTTCATTTTATTGAACTGGGTTATTTTCCCTGGCCCTCCGACCAGCTTGCCTATTGCCCGGAGGTAGGTGTAGGTTGGGAACTCGGGGCACAACTCCACGTAGATGTAGTTCTCGTGGGTAGTTGATGTCTGCCTCGCCCTGGCGTCGGCGATGTTTGCGCGCGTCGCCTTGATCTCCTGGGGCGGCATTGACCTCGGCCCTGTTGGCCGCTTCTGCTGCTGGGAGCTGCGTTTCTCTGCAGGCCTGCTGGGCTGTCTAGCGGCGTGCTCAGATGATGTTGAGCCGCGGCGCCTTTTCTTGCTCTTCACGACGGTGAAGCCGTCGTTGGCGTCCACCTCTGCCATCTCGCTGTCGCCCCAGTTGAGCGAGGCCGGGTTGGCAGGAATCTCGCTGGTCGTAGCAGCAGTCGGCGGCGCGGTGACGTCACGCGCGGCGGCCGGATTTACATGCTTGCTGCCAGCCGGCAAATTTGCATGTTTTTGAGATACAATAATAGAATATTTTCTTTAGAGAAATTCATCTCAAATTCGTTTTTCGGTGCTATTTCATCACCTGGTTGAGATCCAATGCTGGGCCTTTCAGGCACTTGATCAGCGGATCGAGGGCTATCTTTTGATACCGAATTCGGCAGGGTCAGCGCCAGTGACACGCACTCCAGAGGCGAAAACGGCGGAGCTCGCGAAAGCGCGGCCGCACGCTCGAGTGTGTGTGTGTGACAATGACAATTGAAAAATATTTATTGACCTTAGTCAACTTTTACAATATTAAAAGACATATATACAAATAAAAGAAATATATACAAATCAGCCAGGGAGTCTTCCCCAGCGGGCGAGATTCCTGTGCCAGGCGATGACGGGGTCCTCGGCGCTGGCAAGGAGGCCAACCTGGATGAAGTGCCGGTACACTCGAGACTTGGCCGACGAGAGGATGGAGATGTCATCTTGCTCGAGGCCGGTCCCGAATATCCACGCCTGGAGGTCAGGGGGTCTGCCTATGATGTTAAGGGCTTCTAGGATTAGGGGCCTGATGGTTCTACACCCCCAGTATCGTTAGCCCAGGGAGCCATCGCTGGAGCCGCAGGCAGGGCAGGAAGGACCGGCAGATGCTGGGTGGTCTGGATGAGGCAGGGCATGGAGGGCCAGTCGCAGGGCGACGTCGGCGTTGTGCCCCGAGAAGGCGCCGCGTCGGAGGGAGGACCAATCCACCCTGGGAGGCACGTCAACGGTGGGCATCCATCTTGCCAGGAGCCGATGTATGGGCAGGGCCGCAAGGCGCGGGCGTTCCAGGGCGCGACGGGCAGAGCGGGTGGTGGTGTTGGCGAGAGGCTTTGTCGTCCCGCGCAGGACAACGGCCTCGGCCAGGCTGGGAACCCGGAAGCTCGCCTGGATGTTCTCCGCCACGATCTTCCGGCAGAAGGCGGCGAGGGCAGCGGCGTCGGCGAAGCGCGTGGGAGGTACGATGGTGTAGTCGCCCAGGTCCCGGATTCGTGCGCCGACCCAGCGCGAGGGAGCCAGGAGATTCGGTGGGCGGAGGAACCGGCAGCCGCCGATGATATGGAGGTCCAGCAGCTGGGTCGTGGGTGCCGCCCGATGGTCGAGGGACAGGACGCCGGAGGTCTCCTCCCATAATCTCAGCAGCCGGAGGCGCCGAGGCTGGAGTGTGGTGCCGTCAGGTGTAGGTCTGAGCCAGGCGTCGCCAGTCACCAGCCTGGAAAAGCCGTTTCTCCCCCCCCCCTCGGAGCGCGACCTGGACACCTTTTAGACAGGCGAGATGGAGTTGGGTGCCTATGTCCATTAGGCCGAGGCCCCCGGTGGCAACGGGCCTCGCTAAGATGCCGGAGGCGAGCAACGCCGTGTTGTCGGGCCCCCAGATGAAACGGGCCACGCAGGCCTGAAGCTTGGAGATGATGGAGGCCTCTGGCAGGTAGGCGTGGAGGTGGTGCTGGATGGTGGAGAGCACCAGGGAGTTGGCGGCCCTGGCTCGCCCGTCAAGGGAGAGGCCTCGGGTGAAGGGCGTCGTTCTTCTGCAGGCGGACTCCAGGAGGGCCAGAAGAGGTTGTTCCCGTTGGACTACGAAGCTCCTGGTCGCTATTCTGGTCCCCAGGACTTGGATCGAGGAGTTCGACCAGGAGGCACCGAGGGGGGAGTCGCCGCGATCGCGCCAGGCGCCGCACCAGAGGCCCGCGCTCTTCGAGTAGTTGACCGCGATCCCCGAAGCTCGATGGAATGATTCGAAGATGGCGGCAGCTCTCGCGAACTGCTCGTCGCGGTGTATCAGGAGGACGATGTCGTCGGCGTAGGCGATGACGTTGCCCACGCCGAGGATCGTCTCCAGGCGACGCAGCAGCGGTCCCGTCGCGATGCTGAAAAGCGCCGCGCTCAAAGCGCAGCCCTGTCTCACGCCTTTGAGTAGTTTGAAGGCGGCGGTCTGGAAGCCCCCGACCCTTACGGTGGCGTCTGCCCCGGCATAGAGTAGGAGGATCCATCCCACGAAAGCCGGTGGAAGGCGCAGGTGGGACACCAGGAGGGATGTTATATACCCGCGGTCCAGGGAGTCGAAGGCGGACTGCAGGTCTACGGATACCGCGGCCAGCGGCGTGCCTCCGGCAGTAGCCTCCTCGACGGCGTCTGTGACCCGGGTGATATTCCAGGAGGGGGACCTTCCAGGGACGGCGTACGTCTGGCACTCCGGTACCAGGGTTGGCAGGTGGGGCCTGAGGCGGCCCAGCAGGATCGATCCGACTACCCTGTAGTCGGTTGAAGGCAGGGAGATCGGTCTTTAGCCGTCCAGACCGCGACCACCGCCGCCGCGGGCCTTGGGGACCAGGCAGATCTCGCTCCGGCGCACTGATGGAGGCAGGGCACCGCGGAGCTGAGATTCGGCGAGCACACGTCGCAGGGCGTCCGCAAAAAACTCCTCGAAAGTGCTGAGGACCTCGCTGGGCAGACCGTCCCAGCCGGGGGCTCTTCCGCGAGGGAGGTGGCGGATGGCGGCGGCTACCTCAGCCTCGGAAACCTCAGCCCGGTGGAGTGGATCCTCTTCTCCTAGTTCGATAGGAGTGGTGGTCGTAGCTCCGATGAAGGCCGCGTACTCCGCCGGGTCGCAGCTCGGGCGTGCGATGCGGGGGCGGAAGATGTCTAGGGCCTTTCGCCGCAGAACGGGGCCCTCGATGACCGTGCCGTTCTCGTCCCTGTTGGTGGTGACAGCTGGGTGGCGGTGGCGCGTGAGGCGCGCGAGGTCCGGGAGAGATGGGTAATCCGCGTTCGTCGACGAGGCCTCAAGCTGCGCCCTGATGTAGCGCTGGGCCCTGCCGATGTAGCCGTCGTCGCGATCATGGTGGCGAGGATCGTGGAGCGAGCGGGCCTCCGCGAGGATGCCGGCCTTGATTAGTGTCCAGCGGTCCCACAGTTGAGACGCATCGAGCATGGATATTTCCCCCGCAATGTCCACCAGGTAGTTGTTCATGTGCTCCTGGACCATCCCGGAGCGGAGCATAGCGGCCACGCGGGGTTGTTGGAAGGGGGGGGGGCGCGGCTGGAGGGCCCACTCGGAGCAGCACCATGCGATGATCGGAGAGGTAGTAAGGAGCAGTCGCGTATGATGTTGAAATTTCCAGGAAGCGCGCCGGAACGAGGATCCTGTCGAGGCGACTGCTCTCGATCAGGTCGCCATGTGCAGCGACTCTGGTGGGGAGGTGGGCAGCGTCAAACTCGGAGGCGGCATCCAGCAGCGCGGCGGACTCGCAAAGAGCTCCGAGGGCCGCCATGGAGATAGAGTCGCGGTTCCTGTCTTCCCTGATATTAAAGTTCCCGAGGACCCAGGCTTCCTTCTCTTCAACCTCGGCTGCCTCGATGACGCGGAGTTGCTCGATGCGCTCGCGCTGGTCGTGCGAGAGGTGGACATTTATGACAGTCATCTCCTGGCCGTGGACATTGATGGCGGCCAAGACAATGTGGCCCGGCCACAGGATGCGGTGTCGCGAGACGGTGACGCCCGGCGCGTAGATGCAGGCGAGGCCCGAACCTGAGATTGCGTCGGGTGGTGCGGTAACAGCATCGTAGCCGAGGCAGAGGTCTTGGGCGCCGTCGAGGTGGTGGGCGTTAGTTTCTTGCACTAGCGCAATGTCCACGCGTGGTGTCGCTGGAGACCCGCTGGTGATTCTCCACCAAACTGCAGCGGTGGCAGAGACGCCATATTAATTGTACATAGTGTCATATATATATATAATTATCATTTTAAAATAGTGCAGACTGTGTACTTTTACATGCAGTGACAAGATGTCAATAAAATTATTTTAATTGTCAAATTGTCACGCGGTGTTGTCTCAGGAGATGACAAAGGCCTAGGTTCTTCCTCCGAGTAGCGAGCCCGCGCGCGTTGATGGAGGCGATGGTGAAGCCTATGATGATGTCCCTTGTTGGAGCAGGGGCAGGGCCTGACGAAGGCGCTTGTAGAGGGAGCCACTGGTGTCGAGCTTCCTTCGTAAGAGGGCTTCGACCAACTCGGACATAGCAATCCTCTGGGCGGGTGTAAGGTGAGGGAGTTGCTTTTTGAGGAGCGGTGTGGAGACAAGGGCGCAACGAACGTTCTCCTCTTCGAGACCCTCTTGGTTGGTTTTGTCAAAGATTGTGGGGGGGGGGGGCTGCTGCAGGAATGCATCTAGCTGGTTCCTGATTTTGTTCTTTCCTTCCTGGGAGGAGCCTGTGCCTTCTTCTTCGATCTGTGTCACCTCCATTGGCTCGATGGGCGCCGGTGAAGGCAGGGATGGTGTAGGCGGGTTGGAGGCCGAGCAGGTAGAGCTCGGCGCCTCTCCAGGCGGCGGGAGAGGTCGCGCAGGATGGAGCGCTGGGGCACCCGGAGCAGCAGCGGGCGTCACTGTGGCATTACTTGGTGCCTCCTCTGATGGAGCTGGAGGCGCTGGTGGAGAGGACATGGTCGTTGGTGGACCGGTTTGCTTAGGCACGGTGGGAGGAGCAGCTTGGACCTGGGCAGGGGAGTCCATACGCTTTGGGTCGTCGAAATTCCGCCTGGCGAGTGCTGGGCAGTTAGTTCTGCGGTGGCCCTGCTTGCCACATTTCGAACACTTGATGCCAAAGGAGAGGAATGCCGGCAGGGTGTCTACCTTGGACTTGATGTCCAGGCGGGTGGGCAGCTTCTCCAGTTTGACGCCGTCGTTGAGCAGGATGAAGGCCTCCCGGCGGCGGTCGGTGAAGGCGTACTCCCCCATTTTGATCAGGATGGGGGCGATGGAGGTAACATTCCCATAAGGACGCAGGGCCTCCACGACGGTGATGTCCTCGACAAAACCGGGCAGATTGGCCACGACTATACGTTCGGCCCTCTTGCGGTAGGGGAAGACCTTGAAGGTCGTTCCCTCGATCTCCAGACCGTTCTCCACCAGACGGCTCGCAAGGTCCTTGCTCTCCAGGCCCACGATGTAATGCCCGTTCATTCTGTTGAACTGGGTGATGTTCCTCGGCCCCCCGACCAGCTTGTCGATCGCCTGGAGGTAATTGTAGGGCGAGAGATCAGGGCAGAGTTCCACGAAGATGTAGTTGTCCTGTGTGGATGAGGTCTGCCTCGCCTTGGAGTCGGCGATGTTAGCACGCGTCGCCTTGATCTCCTGGGGCGGCACTGCTCTCGGCCCTGTTGGCCGCTTCCGCTCCTGGGAGTTGCGCTGCTCTCCAGGCTTGCTGGGCTGCCTTGCCACGTGTTCTGATGACGTCGAGCCGCGGCGCCTCTTCTTGTTCCTAACGACGAAGGTGAAGCCGTCTGTTTGCGCCTAGTTATGTAAATAACTTGCAAGGCTGCATTGATTTATAATCATGTAGATTTTTCTTTCTTTCTTTTAATTATGTAAATATATATGTATATAAAATGAGTGAAAGATGCAATAAAATGAGTCAGTTAGCTAAAACGAGTGAGGCGTCCTTCCTCTATAAAAACAGCTTGCTACATCGCATTCTTGCGAAGGGACAACATCTCGGTAGTCAATCCGCCGGTCTGGTCTCATAAAGTACAGTCATCAATAAGCTCTGCCACATATCGTCATCACCTGAGACCAGACTAGAGGCTGAAGGAGCGAAAGTAAGTCCTGGCTAACATTGTCAGGAACCAAGCTCCAACATATGGTCCTTATCGAGCCGGATTCCAAGAAAAATAGCGTGATTCTACTGAGAAGGAACCTTCAAAACTGAAAATATGTCTAAAGCAATCAAAAGCCTAAAGGTCAAGATCCGTTTCCAGATAAGAAGAATGGATAGATACCTGGCATCCATAGATGAAGACATATCGGGAGGCGATCTCCATAAATTGAAACTGATAGATGAAGGTATATCAGAAATAAAAACTGAAACAAAAATCCTATTCGATGAGTTATTTAAACAGGAGGAAGTAGAAGAAGAGAAGGAACTCGAAGGTTATGAAACAATTCAAGATAAAATGGAAAAACTGGAAAAAAAGCTTAGAAGTGCATTAGAAGGAATACAAAGTACAGCTGATGCCAAACAAGCAAAAGGCCTCGAAACAGTGAAATTGCCCAAGTTTGAGTTGCCTCACTTCTATGGAGAGGCGAACTCTTGGTTCAATTTCAAGGAGGTATTCGGAATAGCCATAGATCAAAATCCAGGGTTAAATGATCTACAAAAGCTGCAATATTTGGGCTCCGCAGTGAAGGGAGAAGCAGCCAGACTGATACGTGGGTTCCCAGTGTCATCAGAGAGCTACAAGCAGGCATGGGATACTCTAGTATCCAGATACGACAACCAAAGAGAGTTGTCTTATGCGCAACTGAATAAAATCTTCAAGATCAAGCAAATGAAGAATCCATCAGCAAAGGCCCTAAGGGAGCTCTTGGACACATGTAACGAGTCTGTACTCAATCTAGGATCCCTCGGATTGCAAAGAAAGGAGTTGGTAGACGTAATATTGGTACAGTTCTTGAGGAACAGAATCGATGAGGATATGAAACGACAGTGGGAGTTGACCCAGGATGAGAGATCATTTCCTTCATATGAAAACTTCATTTTATTTCTTGAAAGACAAGCTAGAAGTCTGCCACAGGGATCAAGGGAATATCAAAGAAAAGAAAATGAGATTCAAAAGGACTATGCAAATGTACACACTACGATTAATACAAATGCTCAAATATGTATAGTATGTAGAGCAGGTCATAGAATCTACAACTGTACTACATTTAGTACAATGCCTATCGAACAAAAATGGAAATTGGTCAAACAACACAAGATATGCTACAATTGTCTGAAAAAAGGTCATGCAAGAATAAATTGTTACCAAGGACCTTGCAAGAAGTGCGACAAAAGGCACCATACATTACTCCATAATCTTGACACAGAGGTAACCAAAACTCAGAAGGATGCGAAGCCCCAGATTTTTACACCTGTAAGTGAAATCAACAATACCAATGTTGAACAAGGAAGTGAGACCATCAATCAAGTGCTCCTTGCGACTGCTCAAATAATTGTGGAAGGTGAAAACGGTACACCGCTGATCTGCCGAGCACTTTTGGATAGTGGATCACAGGTTAGTTTGATCACAAAAGAAATTTGTGAGAAACTTGGGCTCAAAGGAGAAACATCACGACGTTCACTTAGGGGTATTGGAAATAATCCAGTCCAGGGGTCATCTACATCTGTTAACTTGACATTCAAATCAATTTATAGATCCGAAAAGTACCAAACAAATGCTCTAGTAATGGAAGTCTTAACAACTGA
The DNA here is from genome assembly GCA_030710605.1 of Cordylochernes scorpioides. NCBI lineage: Eukaryota > Metazoa > Arthropoda > Arachnida > Pseudoscorpiones > Chernetidae > Cordylochernes > Cordylochernes scorpioides. The sequence goes on along the minus strand of CP092873.1, from coordinate 55,355,106 downwards.
AATTCCAAACTTCAAATTGGCAGAACCGACCTGGATCATGCAGAGAGGGCTTGAGTTGGCAGACCCTCTGTTTCATATTTCGGCACCTATCGACATTATTCTAGGTGCAGGTATGTATGCATATTTGATGCATGGAGAGAAAAAAATGCTGGGAAGGAACCAGCCTATAGCAATGAAATCAAAGCTCGGTTGGATTCTAATGGGCAAAATAGACGGCTCTCTCTTCGAACTATAAAGGTGGACCGTGCAGCTTTGCGGTTCAGGCGGCATCAGAATTAGATGGTCTGGTGAGGAATTTCTGGGAGGTGGAGTCAGTGCCGTCATTGCGGGACCAGAAAACCTATTCCAGAGGCTGCCAAGGAAGATATGGTGTGAAACTACTATTCAGGAAAGCTCATCAAAACAGCTCCATTCCTACCTCTAAATCTCCAATAATACCACTAAGAGGAATGTCTAGTGAGAATATCTTGCACAAAACTGGCCTGGACAGCCGGAGGGGTTTTCAGGAGACCAATCACCAAGCTGGCCCCTCTTCCCTTTACGCCTCGAGATCTGAACTGAAGTTCAGCGGTGGGGGGGAGTATGTTTGCGCCTAGTTATGTAAATAACTTGCTAGGCTGCATTGATTTATAATCATGTAGATTTTTCTTTCTTTCTTTTAATTATGTAAATATATATGTATATAAAATGAGTGAAAGATGCAATAAAGTGAGTCAGTTAGCTAAAACGAGTGAGGCGTCCTTCCTCTATAAAAACAGCTTGCTACATCGCATTCTTGCGAAGGGACAACATTCTCGGTAGTCAATCCGCCGGTCTGGTCTCATAAAGTAGTCATCAATAAGCTCTGCCACATATCGTTATCACCTGAGACCAGACTAGAGGCTGAAGGAACGATAGGAAGTCCTGGCTAACATTGTCAGGAACCAAGCTCCAACACCATCGTTATGTTCCTCCTTCGCCATCTCCACGAGATCACCCCAGTTCGTCGAGGCTGAGTTAGCGCTGGTAGCAACAGCAGTCGTTGGCGCCGTGACGTCACGCGCGGCGGCCGGATTTGCATGCTTACCGCCTGCCGGCGAATTGGCATGTTTTTGATTTTCAGAATTTTCTTCAGAAGCTTTCTTCTGTAGGCTTGTCTTCGGTGATTTCTCTTCACCAGGTTCGGGATACAATGCTGGGCCTTTCAGGCACTGGATCAGCAGATCCCGGGCTATTCGCCGGTACCAAATTCGGCATGTCAACAGACATCTACAATCACGCCAGAGCGAAAACGTCGGAGCTCGCAAAAGCGTGGCCGCTCGCTCGAGTGTGTGTGTGTGTGGAAGAGAGAGAGAGTCAACTTGTCAATACAGGAAAGTGCACAGTCCGCACTAATTATGAGAAATTAGCAATAATGAAAATGATGATAAAACGAAAAATTGCTATAAAAAATATGCTATGTACAATGACTCTGTACATGCCGCCTAAGCCACCTCTGCAGAGCTTGATGGAAGATCGCCAGCGGGTCTCCCAGCGATACCACGCATTTCGCGATCTACGAAGAAAACGTGGATCGCATGCTTCGCCGCTAAGGAGATGGTGATGGCGTGGTCCTCGAGGCCCACCGTGAATATCCAGGACTGCAGGTCCGGTGGCCGCCCAATGATAGAGAACACCTCTTGGATGAGAGGGCGGACGGCGCTGCAGGACCAGTAGCGGTTGCCCAGTCGCTGGAGCCGCAGGTGATGCAGACGGGCTGGCTCGACTCCTGATGGGGCAGGACGTGCAGGGCCAGCCGCAGAGCGATATCCGCTGCATGGCCCCCGAAGGAGCAGCGACGGAGAGAAGAAAAGGCTATGCTGGTGGAGGGCACGTCGACGACAGGCACCCAGCGCCAGAGATACCGCGAGATGGGAACAGCGGCCATGCGAGGACGCTCTAATATGCGACGCGCAGTGAGTGTGCTGATTCGCAGGAACGGCGTGGCCCTTCACGCAGCACCACCTCCAAGCTCCTCTCCTGATACGCGCTCCTTGCGATGGCGTCGCCAGGAACCTGCAGGCACCGACGAGAGGTAGGTTCAGAAGGGTGGGAGTAGGCACCAGGCGGTGATTCAGGCCCAGGATGGAGGAGGCCTGCTCTCACAACTCCAGTAGACGGCGACGACGTGGCGGCAGCCAAGCCCCCGAAGACATGGGAGCCATCCAAACTCCACTCTCCACCAAACATGAGTAGGCTTTTCGGCTTCCAACCCTGCATGAGGTCTGGACCCCTTGAAGCAGGCAAGCTGAAGCTGAGTCTTGATGTCCAGTAATCCAACTCCACCGACGGACATGGAACGAGCTAGAACAGTACTCGGAAGCCAGGCGGCCCGATAGCAAGAGCCCTAGACAAACCGAGTCAGACTGGCCTGCATTTTGGTGATGGTAGCGTCGCTGGGCAGATAGGCGTGCAGATGGTGTAGCACTGATTGATGCCAGCACCAGCGAGTTGGCCGCTCTCGCTCGGTCGACAAGGGGATATCCTCGGATGTAGGGAGACCACCTGTAGATCGCTCTCTCCAAGACGCCCAGCAGGTGACTTTCCTGGATCACAGTTCCATGAGCAGTTGATATTTCACATCCCAGGACCATGATGGAGGAAGATGACCCTGAAGCACGCCGGAAATCGTCAAAGATGGACTTGGCTTCCTCAAACTTCCAATCTTCTCAGATCAGTAGGAGAATATCATCAGGCGTACGCCAGGACGTTTCCTCTACCCAGAACTGTCTCCAGATGGCGCAGGAGTGGATCCGTAAAGATAGAGAAGAGGGCGGCGCTGGTGGCACAACCCTGCCGAAGCCCTCTGTGCAGTTTGAACGGGCGGGTGTAGTTGCCATCGATTCTAACTGTTGCATCAGCCCCTTCATAGAGTAGTTCGAACCACTTCACGAAGGCGGGAGGCAGGCCGATGGAGCGTAGCTGCAAGATCAGGAATCCTCGGTCCACTTGATCAAAGGCGGACTGCAGATCAGTAGAGATGAGCGGAGTTTTATTCTTCGTAGCGATGACGACCTTGTCAGACACATAGCCGATGTTCCAAGAAAAACATCTTCCCGGAACGGCTTAAGTCTGACACTCTGGCACGATGGTAGGCAGGTGAGGGCGCAGACGACCGTGAAGGATGCCGCTGACAATTCTGTAGTCAGTTGTTGGTAACGCTATGGGCCGGTATACGCTTAGGCCCAAACCACCGCGCGCCTTAGGGACGAGACAGATGAGGCTTCTCCTCGATTAATGTGGCAGAGCCCCACGGAGTCTCGATTCCTCAAGAACTCGATGAATAGTTCCTGCGAAGAAGTTATCAAAGTCCTTTACCAGCTCGCAGGGCAGGCTGTCCCAGCCAGTTGCTTTACCTTGTGGCAGGCGGCGGATTGCAGCCTCAACTTCGTATAAGGAGATGCTCTCTCGGTAAAGTGGGTCCAAATCTTCCAGCAATATCCTCTCTGTCGCTCCTTCTAAAAATACAGCGACATTCTTTTGGGCGAAAGGTTGAGCTGACGAACCGTTCGCAGAAGGTGTCATAGACAAGGCGTCTCAATGGCTCTCCTCCGATGAGGTTTCCTTGAGCATTGAAGACTGTCGTCGGTTCCGAGCTATGATGTCTGACCCGAAGGGCGTGTCCAAGCTCGGGAAGTGAAGGATAGTCGGCCTCCACGAACTCGCCCTCAAGCCGAGAGCGCAGGAACTAGCTGGCTCTAGTGACGTAGTCGTCCTCAACGCGGGCAATGGAGAGACACTTGATGTCGTCTACAAGATTCCCCTTCACTTTTCTCCAATTTCTCCACAGTTCTCCAGAGGTTATGTCTTCGATGTACCGCGACGTATCTTTGAGGAGGGGCGCAACTATCTCAACGACTGGCGCCGAACGAAGAAGCGCAGAAACGGGAGTTGCTCGATTCTCAGGAGAATCACTAACTTGGAGAAGGATTGCACGGTGGTCTGAGGCGCGGGATTTGAGGGTCCGGTAACAGGTGATGCGTTCGGAAAGCCTTGATGGTAATAGGACTCCATCCAAACGAGCAGCATCAACCCGGCTTCCGTAGCTGGCAACCCTTGTAGACAGGTACGTGGCGCCAAACAAGATGGCGGTATCAACGAGGTTGGTCTGGTCTAAAAGTTCCGCGAGGGCTTCAACTGATCCAGAAACGATGCCGCTCGGAGACTCTTCGGAGATATTTAGGTCCCCGACGATCCACGCATCTTCTTTGATTGCTTCTTCTGCGATGAATTGCGGTTGAAGACGCCGTTCTTCAGGATATGAGACAAATGGCAATTGATGACATTCATTTCGAGACCCCGGACGCTGAAGCTGACCATGGTAATCTTGCCTGGCCATAGGACGCGGTGCCAAAAGACGGTGACTCCCGGCGTTACGATGACAGCGAGACCGGATTCCTTGGGAGTCGACGCTGGCGCGAAGACAGCCCTGTAGCCGAGGCAGAGGTCCCGAACATTTTCCAGGGCCAGGACGTTTGTCTCCTGGACAAATGCGACGTCAATTGCGTGCTGCTTTAAGAATGAGCACAGTTCCATACTCCTTTGATGAACGGCAATGCCGCGCACGTTGAGGCACGCTATGCTGAAGCTCATAGCGTGCTCTTGTTTGTTGACACCCGAAGGTTGGTTAGCCGCTTGCAGAGTGTGCATGACTTGTCCTCTAAAAGGGGGATTAACTGCTGAAGAGTTGGTTCAGACTTTCCATCTGCTCATCCGATCGGTCTTCAAGTAATTTTAACGTTTGAGGACGGGAGATTATGGCTTGGATAGTATCATTCCGCTTCAATTTTAGGTCTTCAGTGTTCTTGAACAAATTAATGGAGGATCGTTCAAGGATTCCTTCTAACTGTTTGAGAGCCACCGACTTCACCAAATGCGATTCTTTAGAGAGCTCTTCCTCCTTTTTGTTCAAAGGAAGTTGCTTAATCTTGGAGCCATATGGCGATTTCAGGATGGGAAGCGTGGTCGTGGGCTGAATTTCCTTCTCAGTGGTTGACTGGTCATTCACTGGTGTAGTCGCGTCTGCGATGGATGATATCTGTTGGGCGAGTGGAGACATTGCAGAGGTGAAAGTTTCTGAAAGGTCTCTGAAAAGTCTGCTAAGGTCTCCTGGGGTCTGAAAGAAAAGACTGCTGCAGATGAACCGACTCGACCCCGAGTTGTTTCCCCCGGCGATGTCAAACTTGGCGAACATTATGGATGACCAAGATGCCTCGCATAACCCTACTCCCTTCACCGTGGTTAACAGAAAGAGGTGGAGGACTTCGGTCCATCCACGATCCTCAACGGTGCAGTTCGACAACATCACTCAAAAAACTGCCAAACCTTTCTACAACAAGCCTCCTGCGAAGCATCCACCGCCTGCACAGGAGATCAAAGCCACGCGACAGAAAATCGCGGAATCCGTGGTACAGCATTCCACGGGCACCAGGGAACAGTGCGTCTATGTGGAGCATTGCCCCGTCTCTGACCAGCTACAAAACCTAAAGGCTTTGGACAAGCTAATAGGAGGTATCAACATCCTCGAGTTGACCAGAATGAATGGTCATGTTCTCGTTGGCCTCTCCACCAAGGCCCACGCTGACCGACTCATTAAAGATGGCCTGGAAATTGAGGAGACCCTCCTTAAGGAGAGAGGTGTTCATCCTGCTAAACGAAGGGAAGAAACTGGAGAGGCTGCCATTGCATCTCGACATCAAGCCCAAGGGGGAGACCCTCCCAGCATTCTTCTCCTATGGGGTTAAATTCTCACGGTTCCAGAGGCAGAGGCACCGTAGAGCCAACTTCCCCCTGAATGCAAAGACGCCTGAAGAAGTCTCCGGCGAGGCGCCCTCCAACCTAAACGTAACTTCACCTGCCACCGCCCCCACTGGACCGCCTACATCCCCCGTTCCTGCGTCTTCAACTATGGCTGCTGCTCCTGCGGTAACCTCAGGCACTGTAACATCCACTCCCTCTCTTCCGATTGCACAAAAGTCAGCTCCCAGCACTAGCAAGCTAAATTCGGGCAAATGGAAGCCATCTCAGGGGAAGAAGATGAGATCCAGATCTCTATGCACTCTAGATGCGGATCCAAAACTCGGAAGAAACTAAAGAAACTGTGCTCGAGCGTATCTCCAGCCCCCTCTTTACGAAGCAGAACAACATCTTGGGCTGGATAAGGGTGAAATCATGAACGGCCTCTTCTCAGACCCTGGCCTACAGAACCTCGATCGGGTTCCACAGTGTTGCCCAAAATCTGTTGGATTGCCTGTCCGCCACCCAGACGGCTCTATATTGTAGCAAAATATTTATTAAATTACAAAACTATTTTAGAGGCGTAATATTCTTTTTAAAATAAAACAATTTTTACTGTCCTTACTGCAGAGCCAGGATATGTCGTTCTTGGGCTGACTACAGGGTCCTGGGCATCCTCCGTCGTCTGTGGCCCCATCTGCCCTTTTTGGTACCTCAGTGCCAGACTTACGCCGTTCCCGGTATGTCCCCATCTTGGAACGTCGCGCGCGTGTGCGACGAGTTCGACGCGGCTGCGAGAAGCGGGTCGCCGCTGGCCGTCATTTCCATCAACCTCGAGTTTGCCTACGACGCCCTAAACCACGGCTCTTGGTGTCCCTGTTGGTCTCGCTGCGGCTGCCACCAATCTTCACTGGGGTGGTTTCTCTTCCTCTATGCCGAAGCGGACGCGACGGTCCGAGCCGAAGGCTTCCAAACCAAAACCTTTCAGCTTCTGAACAGTGTGAAACAGGGTTGCGCCGCATCAACGCCGCAATGTTTAGCCTCGACACAAGCCCACTTCTACGTCGCATTGAGAAAGCGCTCGGCTCCGGGATTGTCCTCGCTTACGCTGACGACATCGTCCTGCTCATCCGCAGTGAGGAACAGTTCAGCGTTGTGACCTCCATTTTCGAGAACTTCCGGCGCACCTCCGTATAAAGGAAAACTTCACCAAGAGCAAATTCTATGCTGCGGCACCTGGCATGCCCGCAACGACGCTCCACTGGGCATCTCCTGGTCATTGGTCGAGCTAAAGGTGTTGGACTGCAATGTGACGCCATCGACCTCGTCGCACACGCGCGCGACGTTCCAAGATGGGGACCTACAGGGAACGCGTAGGTCTGGCACTGAGGTACCAGAAAGGGCAGATGGGGCCACAGACGACGGAGGATGCCCAGGACCCTGTAGTCAGCCCAAGAACGACATATCCTGGCTCTGCTTGAAGCTTCCATAACGAGGAGGGCCCCCTACACCCGCGGCCCTTCTCTCTACAGCTGGACCAAAGCCGCCAACTCCTTGGTGCTCTCTTGTTCAACAATCACATACATGGCTACCTGCCTACCATATCCAGGCCCGTCTTGCGCGGTTCATCTGGAGACCTGAGCGCACCGCCTGGTAGCGTCCTGGCGAGACCATCTCTCTTGGAGGATTTGGCCTCATTGATATCAAGACCCAGTTTTTGTTGTTTTAAAGTATTATTGTAAGTTTTGTTGTAATTTTTAAGTTGTTATAAAGTGTTCTTAAATAAACAATATATAAAAGTTCTTATGTGTCCAAATTAAAATTTAAAATGTCTAAATTAAAATGAAAAATGTCTAAATTAAAATTAAAAAATACCTAAATTAAAATTGAAAATGTATAAATAAAAATGAAGTGTCTATAATTTAAAATTAAAAATGTCTAACTGTAAATTTAAAATGTCTAATTAAAAGTAAAAACCTATATATCAATTAAAATTTTGAAAAATAGTATTACTGTTAAAGTTTTTAAAATAAGATAAAAAATATAGCTTAAAATGAAAATATTGTTATTAAATTGTAAAATGTTGTTATTAGAGTTTAAAATGTCATTAAAGTCAAAAATATTATTTTTAATTTGCAAAACCTATATATATTTTATTTTACTGTTCTTTATAATTTGATTTTTTTTCTGAAATTATTTAAAAAATAAAAAAATAAAAAAACGACATTTCATTCTGGCGCTAGTTTGACAATATTTACTTTCTTGGGCTTTGATACAAAAAAAAAAAATGTTTTACTAAAAGCTTCCTTTTTAACTATATATTTTAGGAAATTTATAAAAGTTGGTACGTATATCTTGAAATAAAATTATAATTATTATCTCTCTTCAAGACAATCTCTCTCTAATACTCTGCAACATTGACTTAACGAAAATTGTACATCTTTAAATTTTCAATATTGGGAAATATGGTTCGCCTTTACTTTCTTTCCATACTTTATAAGAATACCTTCCAGGCTATTCATCTAAAAGATGCTTCTGATCTTTCAACATTTAGCTATTTTCATAAGAACAGTATTCGAGATTTTATGCAGTTTTGCAGCAAAATGCTAACAGAGAGGACATCTTCTGGTTCAAGAGCATCTATAAAACAACAAGAATATGTTTGCCATATTTATGTACAGCCAAATAATCTTGCTGCAGTTTTTGATTTCTGATCTTGAGTACCCTCAGAAAGTAGCACATTCTTTGTTAAATAGAGCCTTGGAGGAATTTACAAAGAGAGTACCAATTAACGAATGGCAAGCTAATAGTCAAATGTAATAAAATTTACTGCCCTGGAGCTACTTCTTAAACAATATCAGGAGCCAGAAGATATGGATTTAATGTTAAAGATTCAACAAGACTTAGATGAAACTAAGATAATTCTACACAATACTATAGAATCTATACTAACTCGTGGAGAAAAATTGGACGATTTAGTTGCCAAATCCTCAGATCTCCGAGCAGAATCTAAAGCATTTTATAAAGCAGCAAAGAAAACAAACTCATGCTGTAGGTTCTGAATATATTTTTAAATCAATGAAGATAATTATATTTGAACGTGAAAAAGATTTTATGACAAAGGACTGTTTTACCAAGAAAAATCACAATATTACTCTAAAGTCTGTTATAAAGCGAATTAAATATTCTCAAGTTGAAATAAAGTCCTTATTTAGCTCACTATGATCAAATGTACACTATTTCATTTGCATGTATGTGTGTGTGCACATCATATGAATTATTATCTGACTGTTTAAGATTCTTCCTAGAATAAAATCTATCTTAAGCATGAACTTAGTTAAGTGCTTTATACACCTACGGCACTATCATACATTAATCTATAAATTACACATGAATTATACTTGAAATATATAGGAATTAAAATATAATACAGAAAATTTAATTAATTAATTTTATCAGTGAAGGAAAAAATAGTACATATAAATGAATTTAAATGAAGGGCTTGAACACAAGATAAATAAGACCAAATCTAAATAAATAAATAGTGTTTCTACTTCTTGAAATAGAGGAGAGCTTCAGATTCTGAATTCTTTAAAAAAGAATCTTCAAGTGATGTCTTAGCATCGACATTGATATTCTCACTTTGGAATTCATTTTCTTCAGCTCATAGGAAGAATAATTTCTTAGGTCCATTGAAGTCTATAAAAATGATAAGAAGCCCAATTTGGATTATACATTATAAACACAAGGTAATAAGACCAAATCGAAATAAATAAATAGCGTGTGTTATTTATTTGGATTTGGTTATATTACCTTGTGTTTATAATCTATAATTTTAAAGGCGCAAGATTCTTTTTGAAATTAAACCATTTCTACTGCCCTTACTGCAATGAAAAAATTAATGGGAGGGCCTGGCTCATCAGTAATTCATTGCAGTAAGGGCAGTAGAAATTGTTTAATTTCAAAAAGAATCTCACGCCTTTAAAATAGTTTCAAATTTTGATAACAGATGGCGCGCTAGTGCATCATAATCTATAATCCAAATTGTGGCTTATCATAAAGGGGTTAAATATTTATATTAAAATGAAAAAGAAAATTAAAGAAATTACAAATGGCACATCCTTTGAAACTACAAAAGACAGTACTCGCATCTTGTGCGGAAATAATCTGGCTGAACTTTTAACAGTATATAGAATTGAATCTGGAAAACTTCTAGTCATTTTTTTCAGGTCTCTATCTCAAATATCCTTGGAGTTATTTACAAATTTGCCAATTTCACTTGTAACAAGCGCTCCACAGTGACCAAAGTCAGAGATAGGTTTCGGTTTTGGCAGGAAGCCTCTCAGGTATTGTACTTTATTTTTAAAATATTGAGTAATTAATTAAAATATTAGTGCTTTATAATCGCTATCCTTGAAGTTAGGATTTAAGATTTTTTAAATTCATTTTCTTTTCTAATTTTAGATTGTATAAGAAATATATTTTCTCTTAAGTATTGTACTTTTTTTTAATTAAAAGTATTTGTGTAAGACAATATATAGATAATAAATCGAATGAAATAGTCTATCCTGTAAATATAAAAAGTTCAAATAAATATAAATGATGTGCTAAATATTAAATTGCTATGGATGAAATATTCTATAATTATAAAGAATAAATACATAATAAATTGTGTTAAATTATATTGTGCGTTAGTTATAAAATGTGGAATTGATATTTTATGTGAACATCTTGATGAGATTCAATTATAAATATTCTATTTAATAAATATCAGATTTAACATAACTATAACCTTTAACCTATTTGACACATGATAATTCAACACTATGGTAATTCGAAACTATCAATTGTTCGACCATTTTAAACTTCAAATTTCGACAGTTGCTTATTGTTTACATACAACTTTACTGCTAAAAAGGTATTACAGCGATGAGTGGTGGCTGTCGAAAAGCGAACATCAGTCACATAACCATCAGAAATATTTTTTTTAATTGTAAAAAATATCAAAGTGTGTGGTGTGTTTAAATGACAGATCTTCTTCTTTCTTATATCCACACAATCATATTAGGTTATCAAACCTGTAGAGCTTGAGACCCTGAGCTGGGGGTGGGGGGATGAGTAAAGACCATCATTGGATGAGCCAATGCAGTCACTGATGTGATTTGGGATTTCAGGTTGAAAATTGCACTTGGTACATAGTGAGAAAACCTTGCAATCATTCTGGAAGGTCATTGTCAGTAGATGACCAGACTTAAATTTAGAAATCTAGGACTGCTGTTCACTTGGAAGGACAGAATTGATGCTTGTCTCTCCTGCTCTGTACCAGTCATGTGCAGCAGTAGATTTCCATTCTTGCTGGCATTAAGCCATAATCGTATGGAAGAGGTCTTTCCTGTCTAGTAGGGTGGTTGTCTGGCCTCAGGGTGGCCAAGGGTTGCAGATTTTGCCAGAGAGTCTGTCAGTTTATTTCCAGGATTCTAGCATGAACTGAAAACCATTGCCCTGTCACACAACTGTTGGCTGGGAGTCGGTTTAGAGATTTGGCGATGCTCTTTAGAAGAGGTTCTTGGCTGGAGAAACAGGTTTGAAGTGTATAGACAGCTGCTCTTGAGTCCGAGTAGATTATTATTTCACTTGGTGAATTGATATTGATGTTTTTGAAGCAGTATCTATTGCAGAGAGTTATGATTTGTAAACTGAAAGGTCTTTAGGGTGGGAAAGAGAGATTTTTTCATAAATTTTAGCTTTTTAAATAAAAATAGCACTGCCAGAGAGTCCAGTTTCAAGTTGGCTACCATCAGTGTAAAATGTGATGTCAAAGAGGGAGTTATTTTTTTCAAGAGCTTTCAAGTAATTCTGGCAGTTTCATGTTTGTGGGGATTGACTGGGAGGTGAAGTATACAGGTGAGTTTATTGTGAGTTCCGTGTGGAGGGTAGAAAGTTTTGTGTTTAGTATTGATTGGGATATCTAAATGAGAATTGTAAGCCATGTTGAGAGGAGAGGGATATTTAGTCTTTGATTTGGTTCCCAATTTCTAATAAAATTTTCTGCAAGGAGTTCTTTGGGAGAAATAATCTTTTTAAATATAAATTTTGAGAAACAGATTTTTCTCCTGAAGTTCAGGGGAAGAAGGTTAGATTCGAATTGAGCAATGTCATTTGGGAAAGATTATCGAAGCCTGCTGATGATTTTAGCTATGCTGACTTGATTTCTGTCTATTTTGGATAGATTGCTTTTACTTGCATTGATCCAGACTGGGGCAGTATATTCCAAAATAGGCCTTATGAGTGCAAAGTATGTTGTGCATAAGATATTGTTATTTGCACCCCAGTTTAAGTCTGATATTTTTTTGATAGTTTGGGGTCTATTTTTAGATTTGTGATTCATATGGTATAATGGTGTCAATATGTTTTTTTTAAAGGTGAGAGCAGGGTCAAGTGTAACACCAAGATATCTTGGTGGTAAATGACAGGTGAAGCACATATAGTCTAGCCTCATTAATTCAACACTCAAAGAGCTTCATCAGAGCTTTTGGTTGATTTAAAGTTAGATGATTTCATCACAACATTCAACTCCGCCTTTGCCGGTCCCAAGCCCGGATGGAAAAGGAAGAGGAGGAGCAGTAACAAGCTCGCTAAAAAACCTGGGCTCAGCTGGCCTGGCTGATAGTACCCTAGTAAGGGCTCCAGATCCAGGGATACAGGATGAGCAGTGTTTGTACATGTAGGAGTAGCTGCACATGGCGTCTGTACCTCATGCCACTGCCACTGAGTAGTGCTCCCAGTCTTAATGACAAAGGCAGACACATTCTACTTCACCCAGTCATGAAGCTAAGAAAGAAGAAGAGAAGATCACAACATTCATGTAGTGGACATTTTTCTAGGATTACCAAATACAGTATAACCTCGTTAATTCGACACACGCCAATTCAACACTCGGCGATAATTTGACCATATTCTGATGTCCTTACCACCGGCCTATCAAATAACAAACCGTAATTCAACAATATCGATAATACGACACTTCCGATAGTTTGACCATTTTAAAATTTGAATTTCAACAGTTGAATGTTTTTTTACATACAACTTTAAAGCTAAAAAGGTATTACGGCGGTAGCTACGATCGGCAGGTGCCGAAAGGATCACGCCTGCGCACTTTTGGTTAGTTTAAGTTTCACTTTGCAGTGCTGTTGCGCAATGTCGCGAGTGTTATTGTTTTTTTTTTTTGTTTTTTACGCAGGAATTTAGGCATCATTCGCTAATTGATAATATTATTTTAGGAGCGTTCCCAGTTAGCAACAACTTTGGTAGGCGGCGCTGTACGTTGCCGGCACCGTACCTTCGAGGCGTTTTACATGAGTTTGATTAAGAGCAATATATTTTGTGTGTCCCCTTTATATTTAAATAATTTATATAAATATAACTTTAGAATTGAAATATTTCGTACTCTATATTTTTGTTTATTAATATTTTTCAATCTATATTTACTGTTTATACAGTAAAACCCCTCTATAGTGAACCCCAATGGGACAGAGCTTTTGGTTCACTATAGCCACGGTTTGACCATTTTTTTCAACTTTTCCAAATTTTAAAACCGTATAATTAAAAAACAGCCATACAAACAGGAAAAGGCAGCCACTTAATAATGGTCACTTTGTTTTAATTCCCTAAATTGACCTATTTCTTTACAGTAATCTACTTATATATTTGCCTTATTCTGTCTGTTTGTCTGAAGCTTTGTCTGAAGCTCACGGATAGAATGCGCGCTCATTGGCTGTAGATACGATGTACTAGAGCGCCATCTGTTATCAAATTATAAAACTATTTTAGAGGCGTAATATTCTTTTTATTTTTTTTTTATTTATTTATTGTTTTTTATTATTATTTTTATTTATTTATTTATTTATTTTTATTTATTTTTTTTTATTTTTATTTTATTTTTTTTTTTATTTTTTTATTTTTTTTAATTTTTTTTTATTTTTTATTTATTTTATTTTTATTTTTTTTATTTTTTATTTTTTTTATTTTTTTTTTATTTTTTTTAATATTTTTTTATTTTTTTCTATTTTTTTTATTTTTAATTTTTTTTTATTTATTTATTTTTTATTTTTATTTTATTTTATTTTATTTATTTCTTTAATTTTTTATTTTTTTTTTGATGTAAGTTTGCCTCTCTCATAAACCTGTCTATACAGACCACCCTGACTATAGCGACCACGCTAGACAACCCTGTTATCAGCTGCCTGTCTATACAGACCACCCTGTCTATAGCGGTCACCTTAGGCAACCCTGTTATCAGCAGTGTGATACATCCACCTGTCTATACAGACCACCCTGTCTATAGCGACCACTCTAGACAACCCTGTTATCAGCTGTGTGATACATCCACCTGTCTATACAGACCACCCTGTTAATAGCGACCACCTAAGTCAACGTTTTTAAAATATATTCGCACTCGGGTAAACCCCGGGCGTTGCCCGGGCCATTCGTCTATTGCTGAATATCAAATGAAGTCATTTGATAATAGGTTCTTCTTATCATTATCATACATGTTTATATATAAACCTATGTATTATTTAAAAATTAAGCCAAATCCCTTAGGGAAAACATTATTAATTATATATTTGAAAGGTATAAGAGTATTTTAGAACATCTTTCACAAATAATATAATACTATATTTATTTGAAAAAATGCCTCTAATACCTTGTTGTTTGAAAGTGAAAGTGAAATTTGGAAATCAGAATTGTCTTAAAATTTTCCATCAAAGGAATAAAGTTCCGTGTATTCTGAATCAATTGAGGATGAATCAAAAGTATCCAATTCACAAAATCGGACGCGAAACATGTTGATACGATAGCGCGATTGGTAAAATTGCGAATAAAAAACGCCAATTTGCAAACACAAAATCGGTGGTAAAACGGCTGGCCAGTGGGAATATCCGCAAACCCTGAATGAGTCATATACCTAACAAGAATTCCATTCTAAAAATAGAACTGTAGTGGTAGTTTTTGAGAATTTATAAGTCGATTTGTTTGTAGCTCATGAGACACGGGAACTTGGGGAACTGTTTTTTTCTTCTTCTTCTTTCAATTCCAGTTTCCACATATTCTTCTTAAGTGTATATTAAATTTTGTTTTTAACCTGTTATTCAAACCATTTCTGGCTTTAAAATTATTTGTAATTATGTTTTAGCCTAGCTTAAACTTGATATAGAACGCTTCTAAAAGGGCTTGCTGCCACTGTTTTTTTTTTTTTTAAGAACGCCACTCTTTGTTTCTTTTCTTTATTTTGGAAGCCATTTGTATTTTTATTCTATTTCAAAATTGTCGAATGCAAAGATATTCTATTAAATAAAAGTAAAATGTGTAAAAATCCATACGACATACAGCAAAAATAGAATGGAAATGAAAACAAACAATGCCGCTAATTTTTTGTTTTGAAATCGCGATCCGTGAGCTGAAACATGCTAAAAATTTTGTTGTTTTAAAAAAAAATTAAATCACAATTTTAAGTTCATTATAAGCATAGTATTTTTAATAGATTTTATCATTTTGGGACCGAAAATAGGTTCGTTATAGGGGTAGTTCGTTATTTTAAAAATCGCAAAGTTCGTTATAACGATGGTATTTTCAATGGAATGGAATTGGGAATCGCCGTGGGTTCGTTATAAGGGACGGTTCGCTATATCCAGGGTTCGTATTAGCGGGGTTTTACTGTATATAAAAATGAGTTTTTATATCAAAATAATATTTGGGAAAATGTTAACGGTCTTCATTTACACTTTTAGACTACCTTTTCATTACAATTAAATTATAATATGTTTATATTAAATAATAACATTTTAAAAAATCGACTTTCTGGTTCACACTTTTGTATCTAATCAATTATGTATTTTTTTAAATTTCTCTCTATAAAAAATATCGGTATAGTTTAGATTAAAATATTTTAAGTGGCATATTTTCAATTCATATATTTATACACAAGTTTTATATTTATTTTACAAATATTGTATAAGATGTGATTAATAAACTTGTAAAAAAATTCTTAATACATTTTTAGTAACATGACGTTATGCTATATTCAAATAGGTAAAATAGGTTAGTTTCAGAAGGGTTATAAATTAGGTTAGTTTCTGATAGGTTATAAATTAGGTTAGTTTCAGATAAGTTGAATTAGGTTAGTTTCAGAAATTAAAAAAATAATGTTCGTTTTAGAATAATTAGTTTAATATTTTATTTAAAAAAATGTTTTTTTTTTTTAACTTTTAAATCTTTTTTAAAATTATAATTTAAATTTATAAATTTAAATGGATAAAAATCAAAGTATTTCACCGAAATTGTATTTTTAACTCGTGTAAAACGCCTCGAAGGTACGGCGCCGGCAACGTACAGCGCCGCCTACCAAAGTTGTTGTTAACTGGGAACGCTCCTTATTTTATTTTTAATTTTCAGCATTGAAATTTTTTAGTTATTTTAAAAAATTACAAATAATTACCTTTTAAATAAATAAATCTTTATAAAATGTAGCCACAATGATTATGATAACATTTTATTTCAATATTCCATTTCCATGTTATTATAAAAGATTTAAACACAAAATCAATAACACCTGCAGCAGCAGTGGATGGCTTTAATACAATAAAATCTCTTTGTTATATCAAAAGACATTTTAGAGGAAGAAAGACATGCATGTCTTTTAAAAATAGACCATTTGGAATACATCCTGAAAAGAATTTCAGAGCAAAAACAGACATCTATAAAGGAATTTTTTAAAAGATCATGATTTTTTAAATAATATTTTAAAATTTTCTTTTTATTTTCCATATTTATTTCCTTTCAACTGCTTTTCTTCAATTAGAATAAAATATTATTTGTAATTATTATCAAATTACAAAACTATTTTAGACGCGTAATATTCTTTTTAAAATAAAACAATTTCTACTGCCCTTACTGCAATGGAAAAATTATAGGGAGGGCCTGGCTCATCAGTGGTGAGCCCTCTGGGATTACATTGCAGTAAGGGCAGTAGAAATTGTTTTATTTTAAAAAGAATATTACGCATCTAAAATAGTTTTGTAATTTGATAATAGATGGCGCGCTAGTGCATCGTAATGTAATTATTTATGTTTCAAAAATATGTAATTAATGCCATTTTGTTCCTGATACTAAAAGTTAATCATTGATAAGGCACAATTTGGATTATAGATTATAAACACAAGGTAATAAGACCAAATCCAAATAAATAAATAGTGTGTGATGTTTCTGTAACAGCGTTGTTACCGAAACGTCACACACTATTTATTTATTTGGATTTGGTCTTATTACCTTGTGTTTAAAAGTTAATCATGAAAATAAAAAAGTAATTACAAAAAAAGTACACACACAATGGTTTCAATTAATGTCATTAATTTATATTACAAAGCTATTTTAAAAAATATTATTTTAGCGAGTTAGATGATTAGCTAATCATCTAACTTTAATTCAACACTTCCTTTAATTCAACCGAAAGCTCTGATCCCTTGGGGTGTTGAATTAGAGGTTCGACTGTATATAATTAAAATGATATTTTTAGAAAATACTCTGTTGTTATATTTTCAATTAATATTGTGAACTTTTACAATTACAACTTTTTATTTTTTTATTTTTAAAGAATGTTTCAGTATCAACTTTTATTGAGGGCTAAAATTGCATTAATACATTTTTGAACAAAGAAAAAAATTACAAATACTATTTTAAAATAAGCGAATAAATGTAATGTAAAAATAAAAAAAATGGCAAACAATTTTATTTTACTCTTTAAGGCACCTCATTGTTTATGGCCACTTAAGTTGGGCCTAAATCATCTAGAAGTAAATAAATTGTGCGCCACATTGGCCCCATTTTTGTGACACATTGTAACATTTTTAAACACAGTGCGCATACTCAAACTACGGTTGTTGTGCCCTGCATGCCAAAGTATTGTATTTTTGACAATAAATTTGTGCTTAAACAAGAAATGGCTAATGTTGTCAAAATTTGAATTTAAAAATCAGTTGAATTATCGATAGTGTTGAATTATTGTGTGGTTGAATTAATATCTGTTATTTGATAGACTGGAGGTTGGTCATGAAAACATGGTTGAATTACCATGTGTTGAATTAATATTAGTTATTTGATAGGCTGGAGGTTGGGACATGAAAACAGGGTTGAATTATCGTGTGTCGAATTAATATTTGTTATTTGATAGGTTGGAGGTTGGGACATGAAAATATGGTTGAATTATCATGTGTCGAATTAATATTTGTTATTTGATAGGTTGGAGGTTGGGACATGAAAACATGGTTGAATTATCATGTGTCGTATTAATATTTGTTATTTGATAGGCTGGAGGTTGGTACATGAAAAATATGGTTGAATTATCACAAGTGTCCAACAACAATGTATATATGAAAGAGTCAAATTATAAATCTCTAAGATTGTTGAAGCAGCAGCCAAGGTCAACAGCCTCACACCACCAATGTGTAACCATATGATAAAATACAACAGAATTTCAGAGTTCCCTGCCGTTATCTTGCAAACTGTTGCTCCCCAAACAAATTGAAAGTGTGATCCCAATGCACAGAAGATAAGGAGATTAGAAAAGCAAATGTGATGGTTCAGGAGAAAAATCCCACATTGAGGTTTGTTAAGAAATTATAGAGAAGTTTTCTGGCAGGAAAATCTCAAGTTGATATTTTCAGTATGTTAATGTTGGCACATTTTCTCACAAAGTAAAAAAAAAAAAATTACAAATAGGTGAATTTGATGTTTTGGTAACAATTGCTGTTACTGTGAACCATCTCATGTATACTTTATTAAAATATATAATGAATCAAACACAAGATAATAAGACCAAATCCAAATAAATAAATAGTGTGTTGTTGTTGATGGTGTATGCTGGGGATGAGTAGAACTCATCAATGGATGAGTCAATACAGTCAAATGATGTGGTTTGGGTTTGCAGATTGAGAATTGCACTTAGTACATTGTGGGAAAACCTTACAACCATTCTGGAAAGTCATTCTCCGTAGATGACCAGATTTAATTCTGGAAATCAAAGGCTGTTGTTCCCTTGAGAGAAAAGGATTGGTGCTTGTCCCTCCTGCTCTGTACCCAGTCATGATAGTTATATAGATGGTAATGGTGAAGGTATTTAAGGAAACTCTGGATATAAGCTTTGAGGATAGTAGCAATAAAAATAAATCTTGAATCAATGTAATTTATTATTCCAGTATTTCGTATGGCAACACTTGGCTAAACTTCCTAAAGGAACAAGTTGTCCAACAACTTTTTTTCCTCAAAGAGGTTTGTCATTTTGCCTCACAAACTATTGTAGTAATAAATTATTTTGAGACCCAAGATATAAGCTGTCTTTTAAATAAAGAAGTATGGATATATCCCTGTTTTCAAACAAATACCTGAGACATTAGTATGTAATCTCTGAAATGAAACTATTCAGCTAAATTTTTCTCTTACACATAAAATGCAATGCCTACTGGAATAAAAATATTGAAAGGGCCTGGCTCATTAGTGGCAAACCCTCCCAGTAGTTTTTTCCAGTTTAATCTACCATGCAGTTATGATATTGCACTGAAGTATCTACTAATGTATTCGGCCATTTGCTCAAATAAAATTCCTCCTACTATCCTAACTGCACCGGAGAAAGCTTATGTTCATAGATTCATTAAAACACTAAATAACCAAGAATTTCCTTTCAAGTGCCAGATATATGTATAAGCAAAATGGGATTCTCCGCCAGGTGGCCAAACGGAAAGGTTGCGTGAAATGACAGCTCCTGCTAGGTAATTTATTTTTTATGCTTTATCTCCGTACTTTATAAAATAGAGTTATTTTTGTTTTGATTGCAGTGATATTGGTAAATTTATATCCTCATAATATGAGGCCAATTTTCATTCTTATCACAATTTATTTCAATTTACAGCGAAACAAGCTTAATTCAACTTTTAGCTATGCAAATTTTGATTCGTGTGAAAATTGTGCAAATTATAGTTTGGCAATGGATCTGGGTTACGCTAAGAATCTGAAATTCAAGATTCAGATTCAGTACAGAAGGCCAAATCTTAGATGTATAATTTTGATTTTATTACTGATATCTGGCATAGAGAAAAACCCGGGACCTAGGCCCACTAGGCAAACTACTCTCGAGTCATGTATGGAAGGTGATATTCGACAATTGATTGGTGCACTCTCGAATAAAATGGATGACTGGGGGGAGAAATTAGAGACAAGGTTACTTTCTATAGAGCAAGGAGTTGAGAAATTAAATCGACGCATACAACAACTGAAGAATACTATGGAAAACACGGTAAAATCTGTCTCAAAGAATTCTGAAAGGATCCAAGAAATTGAGAAAAAAATAGAATTCACGGAGATGAAAATGAGAGAAAGTAATTTAATTTTTTACGGAGTCGAAAAGAAAGAAAGTGAAACAAGCGATGAATCTTTCGCAAAAATAAAACAGATAATTACGGATAATATGCAAATCTCCGAGAATATTAACATCCTCAAATGTCATCGATTGTCTAAAAGGCCGAGCACACCCCTACTGGTGGAAATACCCAAATATGAAGACAGAATAAAATTATTCAGGAATGCATTCAAGCTTAAGGAATCAAGGATTTACATAAATAAGGATTACACCTTAAAAGTTAGACAACAGCGTCGATTGTTGATTAATAAGAGAAAAGAACTCTTGGCTAAAGGAATCTCATCTAAACTTCGAGATAGCAAGTTGATTGTTGGAAGTATTGTTTACCGAGTGATAAATGATAAGATCATGAGTTCAGAAGGAACTGAGATATAGCAAACACACAGAAATGAACTGGAAGGATCACATGATATCTCTTTTTGCAGGCAAGAAAATATCATCATCAACCACATATAGCTAATAGGAATGGAAAACTAAACTACTTGATCGAACAACTAATAAAACTTGGTCACAATTATGTACAAATTATGTATTGGTATATCAAAGGTTTCTTTAGAATAAATCCCGTTTTCCCTTTCATTGATTATTTAAATCAGTTTGAAATATTTGCTATAACGGAAACTTAGTGCCAATTTGTTCTAAAACTCGAGATTGAGGATTTTCAGATTTACCAATCACTTGCTAGAAAAACCTTGGGTCAGGGAAGAAGCTCTGAAGGCATCATTGTAGGAATTTATAACAAAAATAACCAAACTTAGATTCATTGCTGACTTGTATAACTTTTACGTATCTACCTCCTAACGAACTCTAACTAGAGAATATATATATTACGATCAAGATACACAATGGACTGGAGATAATTTTATATGGTGAACTAAACATTTGCACCAACCACCTTGGAGACTTTCTTAACCTGCTTGGATATCCCAACTTTATTGTCGCGTAATCTTTCCTCAAGAGATATAATAACATCTACCCATGATAATACTCTAGTTCCCCAGCAACCCCTTTCCTGCTACTAACCCCCTTGATACATTGTAAATAGCATTGCTAATTATTGTAACTATTGCTGTTATTCCTGTATATACCCTCTTCTACGTGGAGCAGTTGTATAAGACCAAAAGGTCATAACAGGGACTTTTGTTGTTACTACTGTTATTCTTCTATGTACCCTACATTCTGTGCTTGAAGAATCCATATAAGACTAAATTGTTATAATAAAGCTTTTTGTTGTTGTTGTTGTGTATAAGCAGAATGGCCCGATTCAATATTAGTTGCATGCATGCAATATCATAACCATATGGTTGATTAAACTGGCAACACCACTGGGAGAGCTCACCACTGATGAGCCAGGCCCTCCCAATATTTTACCATTGCAGTAAGGATTGTAGTTATTTCATTTTGAAAAAAAAAAAAAAAAGTGTTAAATATTTCCATTTCTTATATTCAGAAGGAATTGGGGGCCCCATCTTTAATGACTCATTATAAAGAAGTAGTGCAAAATTATTTTCAAAAATATTTGTTTAATAATGGATAAGATTTTGACTTTTCATTAGTTTGATGCCCTTCATTGAGAGAGATTGAATTAATAAAAATAGATTATAATCAAACCTCACTATAACAACATCATGTGGGACTTAGATTTCATGTTGTTATAACCACAGTTAAAGTAATGTGGAATTTAGAATTATGATATGTGTTATTGCTATATTCCTGTTATAACAACAATAACAAAGCCTTTATTTAGGGCCTCTCGCCCTAAACAGGATTCGCCAGTTCACAAGGGATGGGGAGAACACTGTGTGACCTTTTTCCGGGATATAATCCTGTGGAATCCAAATATCGCCACCGCTATATACCTATTCTTTGATATTTCATTAATTAGTGCCGGAAATGAAGGACAAAGTTGCCCCGTATTATCATTTAGTTTTCGTCTTTCCTCAGACAGAGCAGCACAATCAAATAAGTAGTGCAACATCTCCATTGTTATTCCTGATCCACAGAAAGTGCATTTCAGGTTTTCACCCCTCATTAAAATCAGATGGTGTTCTCTGAAAAAAATTGAAAGGGTTCTTAATTGCGTGAATAATCTGATGACAGGAAAAGGGAGTTCACTTAAGAAATATTCTTCGGTGGTAAATGTTGTATATACAGTAAAACCCCGCTAATACGAACCCTGGATATAACGAACCTTCCCTTATAACGAACCCACGCCGATTCCCAATTCCATTCCATTGAAAATACCATCGTTATAACGAACTTTGCGATTTTTAGAATAACGAACTACCCCTATAACGAACCTATTTCGGGTCCCAAAATGATAAAATCTATTAAAAATACTATGCTTATAACGAACTTAGAATTGTAATTTAAAAAAAAAATTAAAAAACAAAATTTTAAGCATGTTTCAACTCGCGGATCGCGATTTCAAAACAATAAATTTAGCGGCATTGTTTGTTTGATTTTTGCACTTTATTTTTGCTGTATGTTGTATAAATTTTTACACATTATACTTTTTATTAAATAGAATATCTTTGCATCCATTAAATTTGAAATATAAAAAATGCAAATGGCTTCCAAAATGAAGAAAACAAAGGCATTTTTAAAACAAAAGCGTTATTTCTTAAATAAAAAAAAGGCCATTTTCAGAACTTTTCAAAGTGAAACAACATAGGCAAAATGTTAAGAACATATTAAAATAAGAGAATATAACTTTTCTATTATAAAAGATAAAATATAAAGTTATTAAAAATTGTTACAAAGAGGAATCAACCTCAACTTTTGCCGCGATCGCGATCGTACGTTTTAAGGCAAAAAAAAAAAAAAGTCCAAATAAACGGTCCCGTGATTAAACAAAAATTATTTTTATGGCATTAACTATGGTGATTTTAAAGTCAGCAATGTTTTGCATGACAGGTTTAAAAAAAAAACGAAATCTAGATCTAGAAGAATATGGGGAAACATGAAATGGAAGAAAAACACTAACTTTATTTGAATGGTGCAATGCTTGGAAGAATGCTTTGAAACAACAAAGTATTAGAGCCATTTTTTCAAGTAAAAATTGTATTATATAATGTGATAATGATGTTTTAAAATCATTTCATATCTTTGAATATATATTTAATAAAACTTTGCCTAGGATTTGTCTTGATTTTTAAATTAGACATAGAGGTACATGTATGTTAATGATAAGAAGAACCTATCATCTAATGATTTCTATTATTATTTAGTATTAATATAAGGAATTTGTCAATTAAGGGAATTAAAATAAAGTGACCACTATTAAGAGGCAGCCTCTTCTTGTGTGTATGGCTGTTTTTTAATTATATGGCCTAAAATTTTGAAAAGTAAAAAAAAAAAATAGCCAAACCGTGGCTATAGTGAACCGTGGCTATAGTGAACCAAAGCTCTGTCCCATTGGGGTTCACTATAGAGGGGTTTTACTGTATGTCTCTATAGTGTGAATATAACTTTGATTGGGTTATTCTTGTTAGGTCATTTTGTATTTGCTCTATCGCAGTTTCTTAATATTCCTGGGAATTCCTTAGTGAATCAGGATCATCACAATAAGTAAGCAACGAGGATCCGTTATTATTGAGTAAATTGCTTAATTGTTTTATAAACCCGATGGGCGCACCTGTAGCACAGGATATTTGCCTCATTCTATTTAAACATATTCAAGGCAATCTATTTGTATCCATACTCAGCACCCTCAGCCAGTATTTCAAGGTCAATTTCAGAGCTGTTAATATTAATGAGACGCGGCCTGTTTCTGGTCTTATTATGTATCCTGGTGTATATCTAGGAAAATTCAAGAACCTACGAATAAATGTATCTTGTATATGATCCAATAAATCTTTATGCTCTGTTGCCCAAATTGGAGCAGCATACATCAAAACAGCCACCACAATAGAATCAAACAGTTTCATTGCAGAGTTTAATGAATTCATTTTTGATTTTGCTAATATTGGGGTTGTAGCATTTATTGCTGCAAGTGCTTTTCCTTTGAAAAAATTTGCGGCTTGAGTGGTTTTAGTTGTACTGACCAGAGGGTATCCCAAGTAATTATATCTTCTTGTTACCATCAGAGTTTACCATTCCAGTACCATCTATCTTCTCTTGAGAGTTACCACCATTGCGAAATACCATAACCTTCGATTTGGACTTGTTCAGTGTCATATAGTTCTCACCAAGATATTCTTTCAATATATTAAGATTTTTTTGAGGTTTATCCTCGACTCCCCTATAATAGCAATATCATCTGTATACATCAGCAGGTTAACGTCACCAAATTCCGGCAGGTATACACTTGTCAGATCTGAGTTGTCATACATTTTAATCAGGTCCGTCATGAATAATATAAAAAGTAATGGCGATAGTGGCTCTCCTTGTAAAACGCCCGAATGTATCTTGATATTTTCTGTAATTTTTCCCCTCCATCTGACTGCCACAGTCGCCTGTTCGTAGTAATTTCTAATTGCGTGTATAAATTGATAGCTTATGCCCAGATTGGTTAATTTCTTCCAAAGTAATGAGTGAGGAACTGTATCAAATGCTTTTCTCAAATCAACAAAAAATACATATAATTTTCCTCTCTTTTTCCTCAGTGATAGTTGTATTAGAGTGGTCAATGTGAATATCAGATCCACACACGATCGACCCCTTCGGAAACCCGCCTGATTTTCTGGAATGACCATTCTTCTTTCTACCCATTCATTCAGTCTTGATCTTAGTATTGTCGTAAAAAGTTTCGATAAATTGCTTATCAGTGCTATACCACGATAATTTGAAGGGTTGTCTTTGTCACCGCTTTTAAAGATTGGATGTATGATCGATTTAGTTCATATTGTAGGATAATGTCCCATTATCAGAGTTCTATTGTAAAATTGTTCTAATAAACCCATGTATGAGTCTGGGAGTACTTTTATTATTTCATTGGGGATGTCATCAGGTCCACTTTCATTGTTATTTTCAAATCCCTGATTGCCCTGCCTATCTCTTCAGAAGTTATCTCTGGATCAAGTATTGGATCACTCGGCGAAATCCTCACTTCTATATTACAAATCTTCTCTTTTTCCTCATTACTCATTAATTCGCAATAAAAATCGTGCCATTCCTGTACAGTAATTTCTCCTTGAATTTTTGTTGCTCTTTTAAATAGCGCAAAGGTCTTCCAAAAGGACTTTGAATCTTTTATATATCTCAATATTTCTTGTTTTTCCTGAATATATTTCTTCCTTTTATCATCTAATAAACCGAGATATTACTTTCTATGGAGAGCATAGCTTTCAAGGTCTTTCTTTCTGTTGGTTCTACGGTATTCCTTCAGACTTTCTTTTGTTGGCTTTTTCATCTCGTAACAGTTTTTGTCAAACCATGGTTTAGATTCTCCGGGGGCACCCTTAGTTAAGTACATTATTTCTGATGTTGACATTGCCTCAGTAATTCTTTGAGTGAAAGTATTTATGGAGCTATCGAGATTTGATATTTTTACTACTTGCAATTCCTTTAATTCCTGTTTAAATGTCATAATTCCCTCAGCTGTCCATCTGTATCTCGTAACACCATATTCTTCTACCTTGGATTTATTTTCATAGGTGTTTTGGACCGTTATCTTCAGGGTAAGAAGAAGGTGATCTGAATACATCTGAGTTTCTATCCAGAAGTCTGATATTTTTTCCAGTTTTCCTTGTGAAACTATGCAATAATCAATAGTTGATGAGCCTCTCTCCGAAACATATGTAAAGTCTCCCTCTCTGACTCCTGTGGATCTTCCGTTGATTATTGTCAGCGAATTGTCCTCGAGAAACTCGAGAAGTCCTTCAGCCAGTGGCGAAATTATTAGATCTCTTGCTTTTCTTTCAGAAACTAAAGAGAGTTGAAGATCTGTTGGATTATACAGTCCCCCGAGCCCTCCATTTTTAATATTTAAATCCCCGATTAGAATTAGTTCTTTCCCGTC
The DNA here is from genome assembly GCA_030710605.1 of Cordylochernes scorpioides. Lineage (NCBI taxonomy): Eukaryota > Metazoa > Arthropoda > Arachnida > Pseudoscorpiones > Chernetidae > Cordylochernes > Cordylochernes scorpioides. The sequence goes on along the minus strand of CP092873.1, from coordinate 55,328,923 downwards.
AGTTATCTGTTTTTCCATATATTTAGTAAATCTAACTAAGTTATTCTGGTACAGTTCGTTTGGAGGGAGATATACAAATATCAAGCAGGTGATAGGTGTGCCGGTTCCTATGTTTTGTGATGAGAAAATCAATATCCAGATGTTATCCTTTTCTATACTGTGCAACCTGTAATGTCCCCCTTTTTTGACACCCACAATTATTCCTCCTGATCCCCTTCCCCTTTCTGTGGTCTTAGTTGCCAGATGTTCAAAAATTTGGAAATCCTTTAATGTTATATTTGTGAGATTTATACACCATGTTTCAAGTAAAGCGAAGATCTCATAGTTTTTAATATACTCGAAAAGTGGAAAAACAGAGAGCATCCTAAAAAGTCCATTTATATTCCAGCTTATTATTGTGTTCACCGTAACTTTTGGTTTTTAAAGCTAATAATCTTAAAACTTTTTTGTGAATCTTCATTTGTATGTATTTTATTTTGTAGTGTCTGTAAAGTTTCTGAGTTGTCAACATCAATTCGGGGCTGCGTCAACTGCTATGATGTAGAGCCTTTTCATCAACCACTCTACCGTCAACGACTTCGTATTTTGTCCATTTGCAAGTAGCTTATTGTCTCTTAATTTTGAGCGTATTCCTTTTTCAGATAGTTCTCTCTTTTTAGAAATCAGGATGCGGCGTTGTTCTCGGGTCTTCAGAGTGTAATCTTTGTTTACAAAAATTTTATCATCTCTGAATTTGTAGGAATTCCTAATTAGTGCAATTCTTGTGATTTGTTTCGGTATTTCAACCAAAATTGGCGCGTTAGCTTTCCTTGAAAGTCGATGACAATGTGTTATTTCCGATTCGACTTGTATTTGCATCTTTTCATTTATCACCTTAACTAATTTGCATAAAGTTTCTTCTGAGTTTTCGGCTTCGGGCCCATTTATACAGTAAAATATAAGGTTATTTTCCCTTATTTTCCTCTCCAACATATCATGATCCTCTAGACTTTTTATTCTTAAATCGTTTTTGTGGCGAATTCCAAACATGTTTTCTGTGAAGTTTCGATTACGGTTAATCTTTGATCCCATTCCTCGAACTTTTGTTCAATGTTTTGTAATCTAGTTTCTAGTCTTGCTCCTAAAGTCCTTAGCTCTGTATGGATTTGTTTAACAAGAGATTTGAGATCATCTTCAATAACTTCCTTTGTCTCAATATTCCTGTTATAAAAGAGGTTGTAATAATGAAATTCCATCATAAAAGCTCACTACTATATTGATCTTCTCCCCTCAAAAAAAAAAAAAATAATAATATTGGGGATAACGCTGGACTTTCTACAGATGGCAGAACATGAACGATGCCCTTTCTGCCATGTCCCCAGAGAATGTCTGAAGAGCAGCACCTACATAGACCATATCACTGAATGCCGTGATTTTAATAGGAAGTACTTGGATGGTAAGTTTTTATTTACTGCTACATTTAAATAATATAATGCAAATCATTAAACTGTGTATGGCAACAGCATTGTTACCATCTTCAGACAAAAGTACTGAAATCTATTGATAAACATGCTGCTACTGAAATGTCATGGGCTGTTTATTGATTGGATTTGGCCTTTTTACCATATGTTTCTAATTTATAATCCAAATTGTGTCTTATAAACAAAATACACAATTCATTATAGCCCTGAGCTATACATGGAAATCTATTAATCTGAAATTTTTAAAAATAAAATGAATTCATGGATCTTAAAAATTACAAATATTTCAAGGGATTACTTCTTTCCTTATTTTTATATTTTAAATAAAGGAAGTTATTGTGGAGCTAACAATAATTATCTTTAATTAGCCACTAATTTATAATTTGATTATTATAACTAGAGAACTTGAAGAATAAAAAGGGAATGAAGGCAGACCAAGGAAGGATTTGTTTGGTAATGATCTGGAAGATAGGAAAAGGTAAAGAGACAGAACAGGGTAGTGTTCCATAATGGCTGTTACAGTTGAACTAGCTCTGTTGAGCCTTATTATTGTAGCCTCTTATATAGCAGCAGCTTGGTTATAACATCATCAAGTCCCACATTTTTGAACCATGGTTATAAGAACATCAAAAGAGTGGGGTTCCACTGTATAGTTAAGTGTTCCAGATCCTAACCCTTTGCAAGTCAGTGCTGGATGATGGCCAGTACCTCCACCTTTACAATTCCTTTCTTGTTCTTGACTATTTTCCTTGTTGTTTTAATGTTGTTTTCTAATGCTTCTCTCTCTCTCTCTTTACATGTTGCTTTGTGTAATTTGCAGTTTCTTACAATTTTTAGAGTGAATGCCTTTTCATTATAGTTATGATTTGAAAAACTTAGTTTTATATGTTCTATCCATCTCTTGATGTTGCTGCCTGTGAAGGTAAAATTACTTTATAGAATTAATCTGAAGGAGAGAGCACATTGAGATGTAGTTTTTTTTTTCATCTCAAATCAAAATACAAATAAGATACAAGAAATAGTAAAGTCTATCTTGGAATTTTTTATTTGGTTCCAAGTAAAAATGTGTTTACAGGTTAAATAAAATTGGTTATAATAAGCCTAAAATTATTCTTTCTTTTGTAAAATTTACTGATTCCTGATTAGCATAATTTGGAATATAGATTAGAAACATAAGGTAATAAAACCAAATCCAAATAAATAGGGAGTGAAGTTTCAGTTACAGTATTGTTACCCATCATCAGACAAAATACTGAATAAGAAAAAAAGAACCACAGCATGTTTTTTAAAAAATATTTAGTACTATTATTATCAAAGGTGTAAATAAGATAGAAAAGAAGAAAATAGTTTTCTAAGAACCCTAAAATACTACCTTCGCCACTGGACCCCAAATATTTTCTTAAATAATTCAAAACTTCAATATTCAGATTCCCCAAGATATCTTGGTGTCACACTCGACCCTGCGCTCACTTTTAAAAAACATATTGACACCATGATAAGCAAAGCCAAAAATAGGCTCAAAATTCTGAAAAAAAATATCAGGCTTAAACTGGGGTGCAAATGCCAATATCTTACGCACAACGTACCTTGCACTCGTAAGACCTATTTTGGAATATGCTACACCAGCCTGGATCAATGCAAGTAAAACTAACCTATCCAAAATAGACAGAATCCAAGCAAGCGCAGCTAAAATTATCAGCGGACTTCGAGGATCCTGCCCAAATCGCATTGCTGAACTCGAATCCAACCTTCTTCCCCTGCACCTAAGGAGAAAAATCTGCTTTTCAAAATTTATAACAAAAAAGATTAACTCTCCAAAAGAACATCTTACAGGAAAATTTATTAGAAATTGGGTCCCAAACCAAAGATTAAAACGCCCCACACCTCTCAACATGGCTCACAACTCTAATCTTTTAGACATCCCAATTAATCCCAAACACAGAACTTCCTATCCCCCACACAAAACTCGCAACAAACTCATCTGTTTCCCTCATCTACCAGACAATCCCCACAAACATGAAACTCAGCCAGAATTACTTAAAGCTCTTGGCCTCCAAATCATTGAGGAAAATAGCTCCCTCTTCGACATCACAATTTACGCTGACGGTAGCCAACTTGAAACTGGACTGTCTGGTAGTGGAATTACTATCTACAAAGATAAGATCCTGGAAAAAATCTCCCTCTCCCACCCTAGACATCTTTCAGTTTATAAATCAGAACTCTCTGCTATAGATACGGCTCTAAAAGACATCAACATCAACTCGCCAAGCAAAATAATAATCTACTCCGACTCAAGAGCAGCCATTTATACCCTTCAAAGCTGCTTCTCCAGTCAAGAACCTCTCCTCAAGAGCATTGCTAAGTCTGTAAACCGACTCCCAGCCAACAGCTCAGTCACAGTGCAATGGCTTCCAGCTCACGTTGGAATTCCTGGTAATGAGCTGGCAGATTCTCTGGCAAAAGCTGGAGCTCTTGGCCTACCTGAAGCAAGAGAATCCACCACCCAACTAGACGAAAGAGACCTCCTCCGTACCATCAAAACCCAATGCCTGCAGGAATGGAAATCTGATGCTGCACATGACTGGTACAGAGCAGGAGGGACAAGCACCGGTTCGGTCCTCCCAAGAGAACAACAGTCTTTGATTTCCTGACTTAAGTCTGGTCATCTACGGACAATGACTTTCCAGAATGGTTGCAAGGTTTTCCCACTATGTACTAAGTGCAATTCTCAGCCTGCAACTCCAAGACATATTATTGACTGTATTGACTGATCCATTGATGAGCTCTACTCTTCCCCGGCAGACACCATCAAAAATCTCAAGCTTTACAAGCTTGATACCTTAGTGTGATTGAGCGGAGATAAGAAAGAAGAAGAGAAGAGAAGTGGGAAAATTTTTATTTTTTTAAAATATATAATTAAAAGCTTATCTGTAAATACCATTGATATTTTCTCTTTCTTCCATTCTGTTAATTGTAGCACATTTCATTTAAATGAAAAGGCTTCTTTAAATTGTATTTTAAGTGATTTTTATCATTATCAATAATCTTTATTTCTTTTAGATTGAAATTATTGTGACCAGTGTTTTTTTTTTTCTCTGTTCTACAAGTGCAGAATTTTCAATTTTGTCCCCTTTTAAAAAAAATATTAATAGTTTTCCATTCTTTCTTTCCATTCTTGTCTCACATAGCATTGGTCACATTTTTCACAATTCACTTCATAAATTAAACCTTCTCTTTTTTGGTAATTAGGTGTTCTTGTGTTTGTTTATGTATATTGGGAGATAGGGTTACATGGTTTCCATTCAATTTTTATTTTTTCATACTTTTTGAATATACAGTAAAACCCCTCTATAGTGAACCCCAATGGGACAGAGCTTTTGGTTCACTATAGCCACGGTTCACTATAGCCACGGTTTGGCTATTTTTTTTTACTTTTCAAAAATTTTAGACCGTATAATTAAAAAACAGCCATACACACAAGAAGAGGCTGCCTCTTAATAGTGGTCACTTTATTTTAAATCCCTTAATTGACTAATTTCCTTATATTAATACTGAATAATAATAGAAATCATTAGATAATAGGTTCTTCTTATGATTAACATACATGTACCTCTATGTCTAAGTTAAAAATCAAGACAAATCCTAGGCAAAGTTTTATTAAATATATATTCAAAGATATGAAATGATTTTAAAACATCATTATCACATTATATAATACAATTTTTACTTGAAAAAATGGCTCTAATACCTTGTTGTTTCAAAGCATTCTTCCAAGCATTGCACCATTCAAATAAAGTTAGTGTTTTTCTTCCATTTCATGTTTCCCCATATTCTTCTAGGTCTAGATTTCGTTTTTTTTTTTTAACCTGCCATGCAAAACATTGCTGACTTTAAAATCACCATAGTTAATGGCATAAAAATCATTTTTGTTTCATCACGGGACCGTTTATTTGGACTTTTTTTTTTTTTATCCCTAAAACGTACGATCGCGATCGCGGCAAAAGTTGAAGTTGATTCCTCTTTGTAACAATTTTTAATAACTTTATATTTTATCTTTTATAATAGAAAAGTTATATTCTCTTATTTTAATATGTTCTTAACATTTTGCCTATGTTGTTTCACTTTGAAAAGTTCTGAAAATGGCCTTTTTTTTTTAATGAAATAATGCTTTTGTTTTTAAAATGCCTTTGTTTTCTTCATTTTGGAAGCCATTTGCATTTTTTATATTTCAAATTTAATGGATGCAAAGATATTCTAATTAATAAAAAGTATAATGTGTAAAAATTTATACAACATACAGCAAAAATAAAGTGCAAAAATCAAACAAACAATGCCGCTAAATTTATTGTTTTGAAATCGCGATCCGCGAGCTTTAAACATGCTCAAAATTTTGTTTTTTAATTTTTTTTTAATTACAATTCTAAGTTCGTTATAAGCATAGTATTTTTAATAGATTTTATCAATTTGGGACCCGAAATAGGTTCGTTATAGGGGTAGTTCGTTATTCTAAAAATCGCAAAGTTCGTTATAACGATGGTATTTTCAATGGAATGGAATTGGGAATCGGCGTGGGTTCGTTATAAGGGAAGGTTCGTTATATCCAGGGTTCGTTATAGCGGGGTTTTACTGTATTAGTAAAATTTATATATATATATATCTTGCAATTTTTTTTTTGGCTTATAAATGGTAATGTGATGCATTTGGCTTTCGGGTTTATGCACTTGAGATTTTGAATCAAAGTATTATTCTCATATTTTTGGTTCATGTATTCTATTATTTTAACCATCAATTTGATGGTAAAATCTTCATTTATTAGTTCTTTTTCTGATGTTGTCAATTTATATATATATTTTTAGCTGTATCGCTAATGATATAAAAGTTCTATTATTAAGAGCTTTGCCTAATCCTACTTTTTGGCTGAAATGATGCTGTGAACTTTATTTCCAATAAGTTCCTGTATGTGTTGGGTTTTTTATTTTTATTTATGTATATAGAGGTGGTAATAATGTAATTATTGTACGAGGTGTGTTCAAGAATTATCGCAACTTTTGTGTTTTTTCAAAAATTATTTATTTATTCATGAATACCTATTTTGTCCCCTTCAAAGTAATCCCCATGAGATATTATACACTTGTGCCAACGGTTTTTCCAATCTTCGAAGCACTTCAAAAAATAATTTTTTAAAATCTTTTCAGCTCCTCTTTCGATGCCGTCTTTATCGCGTCAAGTGTAGCGTAACGTCGTCCTTTCATGGGCCTCTTCAGTTTAGGGAACAAGAAAAAGTCACAGGGGGCCAGATCTAGGGAATACGGTGACTGCGGCATCATTAGTGTGTTGTTTTTGGCCAAAAAGTCGCGCACAAGCAACGATGTGTGAGCAGGGGCGTTATCGTGGTGCAAAAGCCAATTTTTGTTCTTCCACAAATCCGGGCGTTTCTGGCGGATTGCTTCGCGCAAATTGCGCATAACTTGCAGGTAATATTCCTTATTGACCGTTCTACCCTGTGGCAAGAACTCATGATGCACCACGCCCCTGCAATCGAAGAAAACTGTCAGCAAAACTTTCACATTCGACCGAACTTGGCGCGCTTTTTTCGGTCTTGGTTCGTGCGGCAGCTTCCATTGAGATGATTGAGCTTTGGTTTCCACGTCATAACCATAAACCCACGCTTCTTCACCAGTTATGACCCTCTGGAGCAAATTTGGGTCGTCGCGGACAGAGTCCAACATCTCATTAGCAATGTTCATGCGATGCTGTTTTTGGTCGCAATTGAGCAATTTTGGTACGAATTTCGCGGCGACCCGTCTCATGCCCAAATCATTGATAAAAATCGAATGGCACGAGCCAATCGATATGTTTAGGTCCTCAGCAACTTCTCTAACGGTGATTTGACGATTGGCCAATATCATTTTCTCCACTTCATTAATTTTTTCGTTGAAGTCTGTTGTTGAAGTGCTCGGGCGTCCGGCACGCTCTTCGTCGTTCACATCTTCTCGGCCTTCTGAGAACATTTTGGTACCACCGATAAACGTTGCTTCGGTCCAAGGTAGCTTCTCTGTATGTCACAGTCAACATTCGGAATGCATCTGCGCACTTAATTTCATTTTTCACACAAAATTTGATACAAGTTCTTTGATCCATTTATTTTAATAGGTAAAATTCGAAGACGATCCAAAACACCTGCAAGCAAAGCAGCTGTCAACAATTAAGTGAACATTCAAAATGGCCGAGCTTGCCGGCATAAGTGAGAGACATGAGTACCAACATAAAGCCACAAAAAGATCGAAATTCGAATATACGTAACCGCGAAAATTCAAAAGTCGCGATACTTTTTGAACACACCTCGTATGTCAAGTTCATGTCCACGAAATTGATTTGTCGTCTACTTCCATAGAGTCATTGACATCAGGATTGTTGAAAGTATCCAGTATATTTGTTCACTTCCCTTATTAACACTTTGGACCCGAAGGATGCAAATTCGCATCCCTGATTTCTAAAAATAAATATAAAAATTTCAGCTGCCGATGCGAATTCGCGTCTACCCGGATCCTGTCTCATACCTTCTTGCCTATCTATCAGTGAGTTGGGGGGATGTTAGCTGACCCAATGTGTGTCCACCATTCCAGCAATCCCTATTGCCTGCCTTCTTGTTTGTTAATTTTTCTTTGTTTACATGCTTTTCATCACTTTCCTATTGCTTTTTTTTAGGTGAAAACTGTACCCAATACATTTACCACTCAATATTAAAATCTGGAAGTTTTTAAAATGATATAGATGATATTGATGTCAAGTGCCCCTTTGTGGTGTGTGAAGACTGCTTCATAGTTTATCATACTAATATAAGTTATTGGCAGTAACTGTTACTGAAACGGCACACATTATTAATTTATTTGGATTTAGTCTTATTACCTTGTGAACATTATGAATTTGCAAGACTTGCCTCTCACAGTGCATGAACATGCCACCCAAATGCATTTTTTTCCCTAGTGTGTGGCACTGGCTTTAAATACAGTATAATTTAATTTAACTGAGTATAATTCAATTGTTTTTCAATTCTATTTTAATTGTTTAACCTATTTATTTTATTTAACCAACTTTAATTCAACATCTCCTTAAGTATTGAAAACAACATGTCCAATAGTGGTGTGGTGTTGAATTAAAGAAGTTGGACTATATATTGGTTTATAAAAATAATTTATTTTTCAAAAAGGTTACAAGTTTTTCTCCAAAAAGTGTAGCGAATGGTCAGTCTATTTACATATTTTTATTTACAACTTCAATAAATGACAACAGTAAAAGTAAACAAAGATATTTACATTTGCTATCTTGACTCATGGTCAGTGCTGTGGCCCTTGCCGTTATGGTCCCCTGATGTCCTGCAGCTCTCCAGCAGTCTTTCTATGGCCTCTCCTAGTGGCTCCTCGATAAGATGGTCCCCTAGCCTTGATCCATTCTTGTCTGTCAGGTCTCCTGTCATCTACTCTAGGTCGTTCTCCTGGATCTCTTCTATGGTCATCGTATCCCTGTGCTCCATGTCCGGTGTTCCACCTTCCTCGTCATCACATGCCAGCTCCCTACATCGTTCCAACAATTTATCCATGGCTTCCATTTCTTTATTTCTCTGTAACTTATCGTGAGGTTCATTCTTCTTTTCTGTTGAAATAATTTCCATCGTCTTTTTTAGCACCAGGGATTGAATATATGCAAAGTCCCTTTTTCTTATGTTTATTTCCTTCCTGTATTGTTTGTTATATTTGGTTACTATTCCATCCCATGTTAAGACTATCGGCACTACTTTTACGGGCATTTTTTCAGTTTGGACCATTTCCCTCGCCAGTAGCTGGTATTTTCTTTTCTTTGTCAGCTCCGTAGTTTGGATATTGTCTTGGGGAGGTAACGCAACGCCTATCTCTATTATTGTTATGTCTTTTTTTATTTTGTCATATACTATTATATCAGGTTTGTTAGCTCTGATATTGATATCACTTATCATTGGCAGGTCCGTTATTATCTTGGCGTATGTATTTTCAATCTTAGTCGTTATTTGTGGAGCTTTATCTTCTTGTTCTCTGTGAAATTATATTTTCTAGCCAAGTTGAAGTGGACGCATCTCACCACTTCATTATGCCTCTCAGTGTAGTCGTAAGGAAGCAATCTTCCACAGTTTGTAGCAATTTTTTTTTTTTTTTTACTTGTAGCAATTATAAAAATAATAAAAAATAAAAACACAATAATAAATTGGTTCATATAGGGTTATTGGTCAGATGTGTGTTATGTCTAATGTGTTGTTTCCAGAGTGTCCATTTGGAAAGGAATGCGATGCCAATGTTGAGAGTCACTTCATGCGGTATAACCACACCTTTGAGGACCGAGCCACCTTTATTCTACTCTCTCCCGTCAAGCCCAAAAAGAGGAAATGGAATCTATCCAGGACACCCACCAAATCTCCCAGAACTTCCAGAACACCGGTCAAATCACCCCGAACACCTCGGTTAGCCACCCCAAACAAACCATCAAACAAGAAGCTCAAGACAACTCAGACACCATCCACAAGTAAACAACATGCATCACACAACAACTTCACTGAATGCACCTCATCCACATTGGATGAAAGCCAACCAGTCAAAGATGAGTCAAAACTTAATGCCACTCGCAAGTTCCTCTTCATTACAGTCTCCTCTGATGAGGAGGAGCAGGGAAATGGCAAGGAAGTGCTGGAGCAGGGTGCAACAGACCATCCTGTAGCTCCCAAAGAAGAAAATATTGTGATTGAATGTTCCCCTGACATACCCAATGAATGCTCACCACCAGAGAGCAAGTCACAGTTGGAAAAAAATGACACAGAGTTCTCTGATCAAAATATTCCAGAGGAATGCTTCCCTCCAGATGGTAATCCACTGTTAGATATAGATAATGACAATTTTTTTAATCAACACGATGAAAAACAGAAAGAGAATAGTCTTCCAAATGGATCTAAACCTAGAGAAAAAGTCCAGAAGACAATTACCTTCTTTTTTGGTTCAAACACCAGTTCCCATCCTCCTCAGAACTTGCCAGAGAAGCCACCAGCAGGGTGTAAGCCTGGCCCCACTTCAGCAAGGAGATTCAATGGTACCAGATCCTACAATTCAACTCCCTCCTCCTCTGGAAGTTCACTCTCCCAAGGTCCACAACAGAGCAAGTCTAGGGAGCAGCAAAATTCCAGTGAGAAAAGATGTCCTTTTTATAAAAAGATTAAAAGTAAGTGTTTTCTTTACTATTCTTTCTCCTTTATTTTTTCTTAGGATTTTGCACTCGCTTACTATCTTCTGTGGTTTGTTTCAACTACTTTAAGAAATATACATATTAGTCAGGCTGTTTAGCTTCAGAGCAGAAAATTTGATATAGGTTTGTATTTTTTTTTTATGTGTTGAGTAACTTTGAAAAATTATTTACATCAATACTTAGGACCCGCCTGATTAAATGGATTGAAAACAGAAATATTATTTCTGAGAATCAAGCAGGCTTTAGATCTGCCCACTCCTGCCAAGATCATTTTTTTTACGCTGATATCTATAATTCTACTTATTCTAAGAAAAAAAAAGAGGAAATCTTTATTCCTTCTTTGTAGATATAAAAAAAGGCTTTGATACAGTTGCCCACTCACTACTATGGATGAAACTAAATAATTTAGGATTTAATTACTGATTTGTCAACCTAATAAAAAGTTACTATGAAAACATGACAGCTGCGGTTCATTGGAACAATTCTTCACTGAATACATTAAAATTCATCCTGTCATGCTTCTCCAGAGTGAAACATTATATCCATGTTTATTCTTCCCTTCATAAATGATCTAATTGAAATCTTTGATTATTCGAATTTGACAGGGATATATTTACCCAAATTTGGATACATTCACCTTCTCTTATATACACGGACAATATTGTTTTACTCAATATTGTTTTACTCTGTGATTCTAAAATTGACCTCCAAATAGAAATAGGTTTTTTGAAAATTATCTAGAATCTATTAACTCTGAATGAAAGCAAGTCAAAAATAATATATTTTTTTAAATGATGGAAGTGTGGAGCGTTCTGATAAATGGTATTGGGGCCAGCATGCTTTGCATGTCACATCAAAATATACATATTTAGAATACCCACTTACCCCTTCAATTTTTTCACCCAAGTTGCCTTGAATTATTAGGGTAAGGCCATGGCAGTGATGGGTGCAGTAGGTGAGATCTTTTTAAAATCCAAGATAAATTTTTATCATGCAAGTTTGAAATTGATGGACTTCATGATTCTAGCAGGTTTACTCTATGTGGTTCCAATCTGGGCACATGATCAGGTCTTAATGCTAAATAGAATTCAGGATACCTTTGTTAGGCGATATTTAAACCTTTCAAGCTATACTCTGGATTATATTCTGAGAGCAGAAACAGGAAGAAATTCTCTCGATGTCATAGTAAAGAAATTATCCATAAAATTCTGGATTAGAACACTAAATATGGACTACAACAGGCACCTTCAATTTGTCTGGCTCACTTTTTTATGGGATACAAGGTGCGTCCAATAAATAATGAGACTGGTCAAAAATAAAGAAAGAATAGAATGATTAAAAAAAAAATTATTAGTATTTTTTCAAAATAGTCCCCTTCCGCATCTATACATAATTTCCATCTCTTCTCCCACGATTTAAAACATTTAGAAAAGGCATCTTTCGGGATGTTCTTCAAGACCTTTTTCGAATCCGCTATGATTGACTCTCTAGTGTCAAATCTCCTTCCTTTTAGAGCCATTTTGAGTTTTGGAAAGAGAAAAAATCATTTCGAGCTAGGTCTGGGGAATAGGGAGGTTGTGTGTTGAAGTATTTGGATGCCATGTTTAGCCAAATAAGTAGTACAGATGCAGCGGTGTGTGGTGGTGCATTATCATGATGGATAATCCAATTTTTGGAACTCCACATTTCACTTCTTTTCAGACGAATTGATTCATGTACACATCTCATAATGTTTGAATAAGACTCCTTATTGATTGTTTGACCTTCCTCTAGAAATTCATAATGCACAATTCCCTTTATGTCAAAGAACATGACCAATAAGACTTTGTTTTTTGACTTGCAAAGTCAGGATTTCTTCGTTCTTAGTTCATCTTTTCCTTTCCACTCCATGGATTGGCGTTTTGTTTCCGGGTGATACCCGTAAACCCATGTCTCGTCTCCAGTTATTACTTTTAGGGTTTTCTTCCACCATTTCAAGCATTTTTTTGGCAACTTCAACGCGATTCTCCTTTTGTTGGATTGTGAGCATTTTAGGGACAAATTTTGAAGGTGTCTCCTTTAACTGCAAGTCTTCTTTAATTATCGATCCAACTAATGATTTTGATATCCCTGTTTCTTCCTCAATGTCCCGTAACCCTATTCGTGGATTTTCTTTTATCAAATTTGAAATTTGGCTTACCTTTTCAGGGTTCCTGTGCAGAATTGGATGTCCAACATGCTTCTCATCTTTCACCGATTCCATTCCATTTTTAAATCGTGAAAAACCATCTAAATGTGGTGGGCTTATTTACATTTTCATTTCCAAATGCCAATTTCAACAAATCTAATGTTTCTGAAGCCGATTTCCCAATTTTGTAGCAAAATTTAATACAAATTCGTTGTTTGAATTTTCTATCCATTACAAATTAGAAGTTGTTATGCAAGGCGTTCTTTTCACAAGCTTACAATTTATCGACTGCACGTGCAATCACGTGATGTGATATACCGCAGTTTAGCTGAAGCTTTCTATTTTTTAATAGAATTTTAAAAAAAATTATCATTTCATTTTTTCTTTGTTTTTTGACCGGTCTCATTATTTATTGGACACACCTTGTATATCAACTTTTGCAAAACAAAATATCGGTTTGGTAAAAAGCGTGACAGATATTAAATAACACCGGGTTCTCATGGCTTGTTAGATGCACTGATTTCAATACTTTATAAAGAAGCATTCCTCCAGTTATTAGAGTTGCAATATACCAATCTATACAATTGGATTATGCAAGAATAAGAAACTCTACTTTATTCTCACTATAAGCATTTCATATATCAACTACTATGGAGTCTTATCTCATTGGTGATTTTCTAATGACTGTGAAGTGCTGTGTTGCCCAAATGAGAATAATCTTTTGACTATTTAAACCTAATCATGTTTTATTATTGGAATCTAAGAACTTAAAATGTATTTTGTGCAATTGCAAACTTATCCACAACTTTCAAAAGATTTGTTATGAAAACAAGTCGCCTAGTGAAAAGCAAACCCAATTCATTAGCACAAATTCTTGAAAGCAGCACAGACAATAGGCGCTACACAGATAATGGATCCAACTTGAAGAAAGGTCGATCTTAATATTCACTTTCTGTAGATAACTGCTATTTTACTTCTTTTTACCCATCTGGGAGAATCCTGTATGGATGGGACGAGTATCCTTAATAATAGCTTTTTTTTTATGTTCTTATTTTTATCTTTCGTTCCTTCGAACCAAATCTCCTGAATTTTGTGCTCTTTAAGGCAGTTGAGACTTTCTTCAGTTCCTTCATATATAAAAGGCAGCAACTTAATAATAGTCACTTTGTTTAAATTCCAAAAATTGACCTATTTCCTTACATTAATGCTGAATATCAAAGGAAGTCATTTGATAATAGGTTCTTCTTATCATTAGCATATATGTTTATATTATATATATATAATAATACCTTTTTGATTGTTGTTGTTGATCCTATGTAAGATCCTGTTGACTTACTGTAGGATTGGTAACTTGTGATGGATGGTGGAGGTTGGTGATGGATGGCGCAGTCGTAGTTGAATGGTAGGGTTCCACAGGGGAAATAACGAGACAAAAACCAGGATGGGATTGAATCTAAGACTTCGCGATAAAGGGAGAGAGAGAAAGTTGAGACTGATGGAGGTACCTTGCCTTTCACATGATGAAGAGAATTTTACCTTGGTTGGAGAAAATTGGGCACGTCTTGCTCCTAGCCTGGTTGCCTCCCTACTACTTACTTTGAGTCCGAGATCTTCCTCGTTAACTCTCTCGGCTTCTCATTGGATGGGATCGTCCTACGCATTTATCTCCCATTGGCTATGAGTTGTTCATGTTTATCTGTGATTGGTTGTTGGTACCTCCATTGTCGTCATGGATGCCATCTTCCAGGAAGAAGAAGGTCTTTGAACTTTAGTTTTATGGTTCCTGGGTAGTGACCTTTACTTCCTGGATGATGCAATCCTGGTAATTGCTGTTCTCTCTTTTTCGCGAGGCCTAACTTTTATTAAAATCTTTGGACGATACATTGCATAGATTGTGGTGGGATTACATCTTGGTATATACAAATTATCACATATATATATATATATAGTTTAAAAATTAAGATAAATCCTCTATGCAAAGCTTCATTAATTATATATGTAAAAGGTATGAGTATTTTAGGACATCTTGTAAAATAAAATATAATACAAAATTTACTTGAAAAAATGTCTCTAATACCTTGTTGTTTGAAAGTGAAAAGTGTAATTTAAAAATCAGAATTGTCCTAAAATATCATTATTTCCATCAAAGGAATAAAGCTCTGTTTATTCCGAATCAATTGAAGATGAATCAAAAGTATCCAATTTTGAAAAATTCGGACACGAAACATGTTAATACGTTATTGCATCATCGGCAAAATCACCTTTTAAAAACCGCAAAATTGGTAGTAAAACCGGTGGCCAGTAGGAATATCCGCTATGCTTTTTTTTTCTTTTCTATTTCAAAATTGTCAAATGCAAAGATATTCTATTCAATAAAAGTATAATGTGTAAAAATGTATATAAAATAAGCTGCAAAATTGAATGTAAATGTGAACAAACAATGCCCCTAAATTTATTGTTTTGAAATCGCCATCAGTGAGCTGAAACATTATAAAAATTTTGTTATTTTAAAACCTATTAATTACAATATTAATGATAAGGCACAATTTGGATTATAGATTATAAATACAAGGTAATAAGACCAAATCCAAATAAATAGTGTGTGACGTTTCGGTAACAGCGTTGTTACCGAAATGTCACACACTATTTATTTGGATTTGGTCTTATTACTGTTGAAAAGTGACTCGCACCTCGGCTGTCGCTTAGCAACGGCCACTTCCCCCAGACATTACGTAACTGTATATAGGTTTCAGATTTGCTTGCTTGTTGACTGCCACCGCTTACCTCTTTTAACTCTCTACTGTTTGTCATCTAAATATAATCTATTTGATAATTAAACATACTTTCTGAGATCCAACCTCTGTTTTATTCTTACATGGCAGCAGAGCTTGGTTGGTATCAAATATTTTTGTTTATCTAAGCTGAAATTCGTTTGCTTGCTCAAGATGACAACTGAACTTCCACAAATTCAAAAATTCAACGGCGATAATTTTCATCTATGGAAATTTCAAATGAAGATTATTCTAGAAGCAAAAGATCTTCTCAGTATAACTGATGGCTCTGAGGTAAAACCTGAAATAGAGGATATTGCAAAATTCTCTAACTGGAAAAAGAAAGATGCAAAATCCAAAATGCTGATCACTACTGCTCTAGAGTTTAAATATCTTCAACAGATTGTTAATTGCCAGACTTCAGCAGAAATGTGGAAGAAATTATCAACAATATATGAACTGAAATCTGAAACAAACAAATATTTGCTGCAACAAAGATTTTTCGAATATAAAATGAATCCAAATGATAACATTGCTACTCATATTTCCAAAGTTGAAACTCTGGCACAACAAATGAAAGATCTAGGTGAGCCAATCTCTGATGTTGCCCTAATTACAAAGATAATTTGCAGCTTGCCTGATAAATACAAGAATTTCATAACAGCATGGGATTCAGTTTCATCAGAAGAAAAGACTTTAGAAAACTTGACGGCAAGATTACTGAAAGAAGAAAGCTTACAGGATCATTGGGATTCTTCAGGAAATTCTAAACCAGATAATGCCTTGATGACTTTTTCAAAGTTCAACAGAAATTCAACAGCTTCCAACAAACAACAGCAGCATCAACAATCCATTAAAGATAAAAAGAAGAACACACACTGTGGATATTGCAAGAAGAAAGGACATTGGTGGAAAGAATGCTATAAAAGAAAGGAAGAACAAAAAGGACAACAGCCAAGTTCTTCATCCAAAGATGATAGCTGTGCTTTTTCAGCTGAGACAAGTGCCTTCCTCGCTGAAACAAAGGATTCCTGGATTGCAGATTCTGGAGCAACGGATCACATGACTTTCAGAAGAGAATGGTTCTCTACGTTCGAAGAAATACCAGAAGGTGTTCATCCTGTGTGCCTTGGAGATGGAAAGAAGATCTATGCAAAAGGTAAGGGAAATATTGATATTATCTCTTATGTTGATAGTCAGAAAATTAATGCAACTCTTTTGGATGTTCTCTATGTACCTGAATTGGAGACTAATCTTTTCTCAATATCTACTGCAACAAAACATGGTTTGACGCTCATTTGTAAAGGAAATCAGATAAAATTGACTAAAAATTCGAAAGTGCTTGTTACTGGAATAAAGGACAATTCAAATCTTTATAGAATTTTTATTAAAGCAAAGCAATCTTCACAAACTCATGTTGCTCAGTTAAGTCTAGATATATGGCATCAAAGAATGGGTCATGTAAATCCTATAAAATTAACCCAAATGTTTGAAAATAATGTTTTTGAAGACGACATTAAAATTAGAGAAAAGCCTGATTCTTTACTATGTGAAGCATGCATCTATGGAAAACAAAATAGAAAGGTTTTTCACGCGTCAACAAGTCCAAATTCGACCTATCCAGGAGAGTTGATCTAATCAGATGTTTGTGGACAAATGAGTAAAAGATCACCAGGTGGATCATTATATTTTGTATCATTCAAGGATGATTTTTCAAGATTTAGAGTGGCCTACTTCATTAGGCATAAATCAGATGTTCTTGAGAAATTTAAAGAATTTGTAAAAAGAGTTAGGACTGAAACTGGAAATAAAATAAAAAGATTCAGAACAGATAATGGCACAGAATTCTTAAATAAGAATTTTTCTGATTATCTAAAATCTCTAGGAATTGTTCATGAACTCACTGCTCCATATACCCCAGAACAGAATGGAATTGCTGAAAGAGATAACAGAACAATAGTTGAATCAGCTAGATGCTTGTTACATGGAAGAAAAATGCCGCTTGAACTGTGGGCTGAAGCCGTAAACACAGCAGTCTATCTCTTAAATAGATGTACTACTAAAGTATTGGGAAATTCTACACCTTATGAAATATGGTACAAGAGAAAACCCTCCATCTTACATTTGAAAACTTTTGGATGTAACGCTTATGTGCATATACCAAAAGATAACAGAAAGAAATTAGACAAAAAGAGTATTCGTACATTTTTTGTTGGATATACTGAAACTAACAAAAACTATAGAATGTGGGATCCTATTGCTAGAAAAATTATCATAAGCAGAGAGGTAATATTTACTGAAGCTAATACATCAGAAAATATTCAGGATAACCAACAAGAGCAGGTAACTATATACAGTGAAGAAAGTGTTGATAACACAAATACCAGTTCCAAACCAGAAGAATCATGTCGATACCCTCTCAGGAATAGAATCAGAGAAAATGAACAAACATCAACCAGCTGTACAAGAGCTATTTCATATGCTTGTTATGTCCATGACCAAGAACCATTGAACTATGAAGATGCAATTGTAGGACAAAACTCAAAACAGTGGAAACTAGCTATGGACGATGAATTCAATTCCTTGATGAAAAATCAAACATGGACGTATGTGACACTACCATCAGACAGAAAAGCTATTGCATGCAAGTGGGTATACAAAATAAAGCAAAATGCAGATGGATCAAATAAAATGTTTAAGGCTAGACTAGTTGCGAAAGGTTATTCACAAAAACCAGGACTTGATTATGGTGAAACTTTTTCTCCAGTAGTAAAATTCGATTCAATTAGAACAATCTTATCACTTTGTGCATCACTTGATATGGAAATGATTCAGTTAGATGTAAAATCTGTACCTTCTGATCCTTACTCAAAACTAACAAAAGAGATGTGCCCAAAGGATGATCAGGAAATTGAAGAAATGAACAAGATTCCATACAGACAGACAATTGGTAGTTTAATGTACCTCATGACTGGAACTAGACCTGATATTGCCTACGCAGTCAGCAGGGTTAGCCAATTTATGAACAACCCAGGACCTTCACATTGGACCGCAGTAAAGAAAATACTTGGATACTTAAAAGCTACGAAAAACATCGGTATTTGTTTTGGTGGGAGTTCCTGCACTTCAACCCTGATAGGTTTTTCCGATGCTGATTTTGCTGCAGACATATTTACGAAAGCTCTACCTCCAGAAAGGCATAAAAGACTAAGGAGCCAACTTGGACTGTTTGAAACAACGGAGTGCTCGTCAGGTGGGAGTGTTGAAAAGTGACTCGCACCTCGGCTGTCGCTTAGCAACGGCCACTTCCCCCAGACATTACGTAACTGTATATAGGTTTCAGATTTGCTTGCTTGTTGACTGCCACCGCTTACCTCTTTTAACTCTCTATTGTTTGTCATCTAAATATAATCTATTTGATAATTAAACATACTTTCTGAGATCCAACCTCTGTTTTATTCTTACAATTACCTTGTGATTACAATATTAAGTTCATTATAAGCCTTGTAAAACAAATTTATTATTTTGGAACTTGAAATAGGTTCGTTATAGGGGTAGTTCGCTATTTTAAAAATTGCAAAGTTCGTTATAACGATGGTATTTTCAATGGAATGGAATTGGAAATCGCCTTAGGTTCATTATAAGGTAAGGTTCACTATATTGCAGGTTCGTATTATCTGTATTTACTGTATATAATATAATATGAACCTGCGATATAGCGAACCTTCCCTTATAATGAACCTAAAACAATTTCCAATTCCAATACTATATATATACAGTAAATGCTTCGGGCACACCCATCGGTTTCATTAAAAAGCTCACCAATCTGCTTAACAATAATGGATCCCCTGCACTTGTTTCCTGTGATGATCCTGAAACGCTGAGGAGCGCGATTACAGGGCTCTTAAAAACAGCGGCAGACCAATCTATACAAAACGACCTTACAAGAATGGATAAATCTAAGCTATACTCTCACTACAAAGACATTCACATATTTTTCATGACGGAGGGATAGTCAAATCGTCATCGCTAAACCATGGCCTATGGTGGCATACCTATGGACATGTCATGACAAGACAAGTTTTCACCAGGAGGTAGTCAGACCCGAGGTTCATAGAGGCTTCCCTGGCGGGCGATGAGCCGGCAAATGACGGAGGGATACCTTTTAGGGGATTTTCCTTTCCCAGTTGTAAGACTACTCGCACAAGTTAGAATACTTTCAAGTTTTTTAGAGAAAACTACACCAAGATGCTCTGCGGTGAGGACCCGATTTGTACCTTCTGTAATTCAAAACTAAAAAATGAAATCACTCACTATATTTTTGATTGCTCTGCTTTGAAAGAAGAACCCTTATGCTCAAAACTGGGCAACTCTGCTTCACTTCCATCAATAATTGACAATATGACCCAGAATAAGTATATTGCTACGGCGACATAGCTAAAAACGAACGATTCATGTATTGGAATATAAACGGCTTTTTTAGGATAAATTCTCTCTTTCCACTGTTCGAATATTTGAAACAATTTGAGATGTTCGCGCTTACAGAAACTTGGTGCCACTTCAATATCGACTTGAACCTGGCGAACTTCGGAATGTATCAATCACCTGCTGTAAAGTCATCAGATAAAGGGAGAGGCTCCGGAGGTATAATTCTCGGCATAAATAAACAACTACAGCCCCAAATTGACAATGTTGAAATCGAAACCTCTTGGATTGCAGTCACACTCAATCCAAGTTTAGACAATGACTCACCAGCGATCTGTGTAATATTCGTATATCTACCCCCAAACGATACGCATGCTACAAAACTTGGACGACTATTTCATTTGATGGAAAATAAGATATATAACGGGTTTGAAATAATACTGGTCGGCGACCTGAATATCCGTATTGGCAATCTGGGGGGTTACCATAATTTGATAGATACTTCAAACCTTATTTCAACCACCCGAAATTCCTGTGATCTAACAAAATCTGCCAAAGCGGAAATATTTATTGACTTTCTTGATAAAAATCACTTAACTATAATAAATGGTAGATCCATTAATGATAAAAGTGGTAAATTTACATTCATCTCCGGAAGAGGCTCTTCTGTGTTAGATCTGGTGATTGTCTCACCTGCGGTGCTTGAACACATAGCAGACTTTGAAATTGGTTGTATGCCATATTCGGATCACTTACCAATAATTTTAAAGTTTATCGGCCCTAATAATAAAGCTGAAAATTGTTACATGGAGCCTAGGGCCAAAATTAAATTTTCCTGGTCAGTAGATAAAATCCCAAAATATATAGAAACTTTAAAAGAATTAACTCCCGAACATCCAGCTGACTCCACAATTGATACTCAGGCTGAGGATTTTACTGGATTAATTCAAACAGCAATGTTACGGTCGGGGACGCGGATGGAGGCAAAAACAAAAAATATAAAATCTAAGCCATGGTTCGACAAAGACTGTTATTTGGCTAAAAAGGAAATGAAACAAAATCTGAAATTATACGTAAAACATAATATCTCGGCCGATAAAATTGCATACTTGTCGAGTAAGAAGAAATATTCAGCTATCCTAAAGCTCAAAAAAAGGGAATATACTGACAAAATTCAAGTTATCCTCAGTAATGTAAAGGATCCTTCCCAATTTTGGAAGACTATTAATTCACTTAAATATAGGAATAACCTACAAGGTGAAATTTCTACTGCAGACTGGCAGGTCTTCTATCGGGAGTTACTTGGTTCAAATTTAACAAAAGTTGTACAGTTACCACTTGAGATATTGGACATTGACCCCGAATTAGATTGTGAAATATCTCTAACTGAGGTCACCACGGAAATTTCCAAATTGGGTAAAAATAAGGCTACAGGACTTGATGAGATTCCTAACGAAGCGATTAAATATTTATTAGAACATACAATTTATCTCAGGAACTTATTTAATAAAATCTTAGGGACATCCCAAGTTCCTCAACAATGGACAAAAACGATAATCCACCCAATATTTAAAAATGGAGACCCGGACAACCCGTCAAATTACAGAGGAATATCCCTGATTTCTAACCTATCGAAATTATTTACATCTATTTTGAAGACAAGATTGAATGATTGGATGGAGAGAAAGTCAATTTTGGCAGAAAATCAGGCTGGTTTTAGAAAAGGCTACTCCTGTCAGGACCACATTTTCACGCTCATATCATTAATTCAAATGACCCTTAGCCGTAGAAGGGGAAAGTTATATGCCTTCTTCATTGACCTAAGGAAGGCCTTTGATACTGTGCCGCACCATCTACTTTGGAAAAAATTAGCATTAAATGGTCTGAGCTGTCGATTTATTAAACTAATTAAGAACTATTATACCCAAATGACGGCAACAGTCAGATGGCGGGGTTCCTTCACGGAGGCTATCAAAATACAAGCGGGAGTATTGCAGGGGGAGCCGTTGTCACCTTATTTATTCATTCTCTTCCTAAACGATCTGGTACCCCTGTTCGATGAATCAGAATTGCCAGGCATAAATCTTGAGAATTATGGAACTATACACCTTTTACTGTATGCAGACGACATAGTGATCTCAGGAGAATCGAAAATAAATTTGCAATTGAAGATTAACTTACTTAAAAAGTACTTAGAAGAGAACTGCCTAACGTTAAACCAAAATAAATCTAAAATAATGGTGTTTAGAAACGGTGGAAGAACAGCTCGTTCCGAGACATGGTTTTGGGGTCAGCAACCCCTGACAATAGTAGCTAAGTATACATATCTGGGTTACCCTCTGACTACAAAAATCTCGACCCAATATGCTTCCCAATACTTTAGAAACAAAGCACTGAATGCAATTAATGCACTTTGGAGAATCCTTACAAAGGCGCGAATAAAGTCCTTTACCTCAGTGATGAAACTTCTTGACACTATTGTTCTTCCTACTTTACTATATGCGGCACCAATGTGGGCAATCAACCAGCTGAAGACAGTCAATAATACCCAAGATGCATTTCTTCGTCGTCTCTTAGACTTACCAAACTTCACACCAGGATTTGTCCTCAGAAGAGAATGTGGAAGAATATCAACTGAACTTAATGCTGTAAAACTCACATTAAGGTTTTGGGTCAGGATTTTAAAAATGGAGATGAGCAGATTACCACATGCTTGCTTAAACTATCTCTGGAAAGTCACCGCGAAAAAGGAAATAGAAAACAGTTTTACTCAAAATTTAATAAAAATTCTAGACTCCAAGGGATATTCCTTTCTGAAGGGCTGCGAAGACTACTTAGCCATACAGAAAGAATTGCCAGGCATAATTAGAACTACCACAGACCAACTAATTCAAAACGATCAGATGAAAATCACTGATTCAACCCACTTTGCTCACTACAAATTTTTGAGTGAATCATTCATGACAGAGGAGTACCTACGATTAAATATCTCGCTTCCCAACAAAAGACTAGTTGCACAACATAGAGTTTTATGGCAATTTTTCAGGGAAGAAAGAAAAGACTTCTGGAAAGAAAATGGCCGGAACTGTTTACTTTGTAAGGATCTCATGGATGATAATTTGGTTCACAATTTCTTCCAATGCCCTCTCTTAACAGAAAAACGTACTGAAATTTTCCCAAGCCCTACCTCTGGTCAATTTAGATACCATAGCATATGTCAACTTCTCTCTTCAGATCTGAATGATAAATCACTGATTGAAAAATACTTTAAGTTCTGTACAGAAGCTGGGCGCATGAGAAAGAATGCAGGGCAAAGGATACTGGAGGATGATCCATCTGTAAATAGGTAACAAACCTTATTTTTGTTGTAAATGTTTCCTCTTCCCTCTCCTCTTGTTGACGTGTAAATACGGCGAATCCTGTATGGGGCGGAATGCCCTAAATAAAGGCTTTTGTTGTTGTTTGTTGTTGTTGTATATTGCTACGGCATTTTATGGTTTCCACAAGTCCATATCTCAGAAGAAGGCCAAGTGACACTCACTCCTCACTTTCTTACTGCTACTCTTTTTGTGTTGTTTTTCATGCCTCCCTCTTTCTCTTTTTTTTTCTTTTTCTTCTGTCTATATCGTTGTTTCCTTTGTTTCACTGCTTTGTTCTTATGCATACCTTTGGTGAATCCTGTATAGGGTCAGTGACCCTAAATAAAGGCTTTTTGTGTTTGTTGTATATATATATATGTGACAATATAGTGGTAATAATGTGGTGAGGAGAGAAATAATCACACGACGAGTTGGAAGAGGAATCTGGAAGCCATCCGAGAGAGAGAGGGAGAGCGAGCGATGTTCCCTGAACGACCGTCTTGTGTGGTCCCCACCCCCCGACTACTGTCCCAAAATAGTCCTCAGGTGTTGACGGGCGGGCCCCTTTTGCCGCCCCTTTGGAATGTCGTGATGTCTAAAGTGACTCCCTTTAGCTACCCATCTCTCTCTGGCTGACTCTAGGTTTGTTTTATTAATCCTGGAAGAGCATATATTATGACATATGGCCCCCGTTGAAGAAGGCTGAACATGGTTTGAGTATACTTAAAGCTGGAGAAGCCAGGAATAGAGAAAATAATTTTACAGTTGAAATTAGTTAAGGTAATGGTGACATAGTTTTATGTAAATAAAATATTGTATAGTACACAAGTAAATATTATTTACAAGCAGTTTTACAACACCGGAGAGTTTGACATTTAAGGAAATCTTTGAAAATATCAAGGTTATAAAAGGCTATATACAACAAAATCTAATGTACTATAAGGGAAATGTTATTGAGGAGTGTGAACAAGGGGAAGAAGAGTCACATACATATGATGAAATTCTGAAGATCATTAAGACTGGGGAACTCTACACTTTAAGATATTTTTCAGGCGGACATGGCAAGGGGAAACTTGTCATGGGCTTTCTATGCTATAAGTGTAGAGTACGAGAAATGAGGTTGAGGTTGGAAATTGTGTGAGCTCAGGACTGAGGTAAATTCAGAACAACATACAATGTTAGAACCTTGGCGAACAGGGCGAGGGGAAACTTGCCCTGGGCCATTCTACCTTATCTATGTAGTTACTTGTGTAGCGAGTCCGAGGGGAAAAGTCCCGTGTGTAGGTGAGGAAGTCGAATGGCCTTATATTTAATTTGCGGAAACTATGCGCGCACAGTGCCAAAAATTGGGACGAGGACTGCGTTGTCCGTTACAAGTGACAAGCTGCTCGGACACGAGGTGTTTGAACCGTCGTGGGAGCTTGTGCAAGGCGATGATTTCGCGGTGGGTTGAACGTAAAACCCATGTCTGCGCGAAATGATGACGGACCGGACAGAATCAGCGACGATGTTTAACGTATCTCCGTGGGAAATATCGGAGGTAGGTTATATCGTGCTGGTTTGGACAAGGGACAAACATAGATTTGAAGACAGGGTCCGTGTGGCAAACGTGCGGCGCGAGAAGAAGGGGCGAACTGTGTCGCTCGATGCAGATTGTTCAAGTGCGAACAAAAAGGAGTTGATAAATATCTAGCAGTTAGTCAATCTGCATCCTGTGACGAACACACCATTGGCTAGATGGTGTGGGTCGGTGGATAGGCTAGAGATGAACTACGAAATATATTATCATAAATGAAGGGCGAAGGTTAGGATTTTGAAATGACAATATAGAAGTTCGATAATTGATTAATCAATAATTCTCTATAAAAGGTCCTGAGCTGGTATAAGGTTAACAAAGTTGTAAGAATGAGAGGGGCATTAAGGGGCAGATAGATAAGTTGATTATGAAAAATCTATTGTTAATAGTAAAAATCGTAAAGCATTAATAGGTAGAATTCCATTTTTTTTTTTAAAGAGTTACGTTAAAATGGAAATTATTTAATTAAAATGACGATTGTTACATTCTACTGGTAAGGTAACTAATTAAATGGGTTTCACATAGCTAGATATAATATGGATAATAAGATCACTGTTAATAGGGGTGGAGAGATAAATGGAAATATTAAATATTTTTACATATTCACACATATTGAGCTAATTATGGAAATATTGGGACAATATTTACAAGGAATGACTTATTTAAAGCATGAATGGTAGGAGTTAAAACAATTACACTCACAAGTTATGTTGGTTTAGGGCGCAGGTAAGTTCATTGAGCTTCGGGAGAGTTCTGTCTGTGACACTGTGCGTACCAGTGTTGTACATCACAGTAGCGGCAGGGATATGGCGGAGTCTTGTCCATTATGGCGGAAGGTGTCCTGCCCTGGCATGGTGGTCGTTCTTGGACAGATCTAGTGCTGGGAGAAGTGTGCGGCAGGTTCATCTCCGTCGTAGGTGATCACTTTTTCCGGATCACGGTTCAAAGGTTGGCGAGGAAGGGGGTGAGAGCTCGAAGAGAAGTGGCTACAGTTGAGTTGGGTTTGGTCGATCATCGTGGCTTGGCTTCTTGCTTCTTCATACTCTGGTATATGAGGGATTTGCTTCCCGGCCAGGTCTTATCCTGTCGACTTTCAATGTGACAATATAGTGGTAATAATGTGGTGAGGAGAGAAATAATCACACGACGAGTTGGAAGAGGAATCTGGAAGCCATCCGAGAGAGAGCGATGTTCCCTGAACGACCGTCTTGTGTGGTCCCCACCCCCCGACTACTGTCCCAAAATAGTCCTCAGGTGTTGACGGGCGGGCCCCTTTTGCCGCCCCTTTGGAATGTCGTGATGTCTAAAGTGACTCCCTTTAGCTACCCATCTCTCTCTGGCTGACTCTAGGTTTGTTTTATTAATCCTGGAAGAGCCTATATTATGACATATATACAGTAAAACCCCGCTAAGACAAACCTGCGATATAGCGAACCTTCCCTTATAATGAACCTAAGGCAATTTCCAATTCCAATACTGTATATATACAGTAAAACCCTGCTAATACGAACCTGCAATATAGCGAACCGTCCCTTATAATGAACCTAAGGGAATTTCCAATTCCATTCCATTGAAAATACCATCGTTAAAACAAACTTTGTGATTTTTAAAATAGCTAACTACCTCTATAACAAACTTATTTTAAGTCCCAAACTAATAAAATCTATTAAAAATACTAGGCTTATAACGAAATTAAAATTGTGATTAAAAAAATTAAAACAACAAAATGTTGAGCCTGTTTCAAGTCACAGATCGCGATTTCAAAACAAAAAATTAGCGGCATTGTTTGTTTTCATTTCTATTCTATTTTTGCTGTATGTTGTATAAATTTTTACACATTATACTTCAATTTAGTAGAATATCTTTGCATCGACAATTTTGAAATAGAAAAAAAAAATGGCATAAAAAAAAGAAAAAGAAACAAAGAATGGCGTTCTAAAAACCAAAAGCTATTATACTAGCTATTATATTATAAAGTGTCATTATCAAAGCTTTTCAAAGTGAAACAACGCAAGAAAAATGTCAGAACATGTTAAAATAAGAAAATTTAACTCTTACATAATTGTTACCAAGTGGAATCAACCCCAACTTTTACCGCGGTCGTACGTGTTAGCATGCCCTTTTAGAAAAGTTCTATATCAAGTTTAACCTAGGCAAAAAAAATATTTCCAAATAATTTTAAAGCCAGAAATGGTTTGAATAACAAGTTGAAAACAAAACTAAACCTATAGAAGAGTATGTGGAAACTGGAAATGGAAGAAAAAAAATTAGTGCCCCGTGTCTCACAGGCCACAAACAAATCAACATATAAATTCTCAAAAACTACTACTACAGTTCTATTTTTAGAACGGAGTCCTTGTTAGGTATATGACTCATTCAGGGTTTGTGGATATTCCCCCTGGCCGGCCGTTTTACTACCGATTTTGTGTTTTCATATTCGCATTTTTTATTCGCAGTTTTACTGATCGCTCATCGCATCAACATGTTTCGTGTCTGATTTTTCGGAATCGGACACTTTTGATTCATCATCAATTGATTCAGAATACGCGGAGCTTTATTCCTTTGATAGAAATAACGATATTTTAAGACAATTCTGATTTTAAAATTTCACTTTTCACTTTCAAACAACAAGGCATTAGAAACATTTTTTTTTTCAAATAAATTTATTATTATATTATTTGATAAAGATGTTCTAAAATACTCTTATACCTTTTAAATATATAATTAATAAAGCATTGCCTAGGGAATTTGTCTTAATTTTTAAATTATACTTAGAGGTATATATACTAGGTGTGTTCAAAAAGTATCGCAAATTTTGAATTTTCGCGGGTTACGTATATTCAAATTTCGATCTTTTTGTGGCTTTATGTTGGTACTCATGTCTCTCACTTATGCCGACAAGCTCGGCCATTTTGAATGTTCACTTAATTGTTGACAGCCGCTTTGCTTGCAGGTTATTTGGATCGTCTTCGATTTTTACCTATTAAAAAAAATGGATCAAAGAACCTGTATCAAATTTTGTGTGAAAAACGAAATTAAGTGCGCGGATGCATTCCGAATGTTGACTGTTGCATACAGAGAAGCTACCTTGGACCGAAGCAACGTTTATCGGTGGTACAAAATGTTCTCAGAAGGCCGAGAAGATGTGAACGACGAAGAGCGTGCCGGACGCCCGAGCACTTCAACAACAGACGAAAAAATTAATGAAGTGGAGAAAATTATATTGGCCAATCGTCGAATCACCGTTAGAGAAGTTGCTGAGGACCTAAACATATAGATTGGCTTGTGCCATTCGATTTTTATCAATGATTTGGGCATGAGATGGGTCGCCGCGAAATTCGTACCAAAATTGCTCAATTGCGACCAAAAACAGCATCGCATGAACATTGCTAATGAGATGTTGGACTCTGTCCGCGACGACCCAAATTTGCTCCAGAGGGTCCTAACTGGTGACGAAGCGTGGGTTTATGGTTATGACGTGGAAACCAAAGCTCAATCATCTCAATGGAAGCTGCCGCACGAACCAAGACCGAAAAAAGCGCGCCAAGTTCGGTCGAATGTGAAAGTTTTGCTGACAGTTTTCTTCGATTGCAGGGGCGTGGTGCATCATGAGTTCTTGCCACAGGGTAGAACGGTCAATAAGAATATTACCTGCAAGTTATGCGCAATTTGCGCGAAGCAATCCGCCAGAAACGTCTGGATTTGTGGAAAACAAAAATTGGCTTTTGCACCACGATAATGCCCCTGCTCACACATCGTTGCTTGTGCGCAACTTTTTGGCCAAAAACAACACACTAATGATGCCGCAGCCACCGTATTCCCCAGATCTGGCCTCCTGTGACTTTTTCTTGCTCCCTAAACTGAAAAGGCCCATGAAAGGACTACGTTACGCTACACTTGACGAGATAAAGACGGCATCAAAGGAGGAGCTGAAAAAGAATTTAAAAAATGATTTTTTGAAGTGCTTCGAAGATTCGAAAAAACCGTTGGCACAAGTGTATAATATCTCATGGGGATTACTTTGAAGGGGACAAAATAGGTATTCATGAATAAATAAATAATTTTTGAAAAAACACAAAAGTCGCGATACTTTTTTAACACACCTCGTATAAACATGTATGCTAATAATAAGAAGCACCTATTATTAAATGACTTCTTTTGATATTCAGCATTAATGTAAATAAATAGGTCAATTTTTGGAATTAAAACAAAGTGGCCATTATTAAGTGGCTATCTTTTCCTGTGTTTATGGCTATCCTTTAATTATACGGCTTAAAAATTTTGAAATGTAAAAAATAAAAATAGGCCAACCATGGCCATAGTTAACCGTGGCTATAGTGAACCAAAAGCTCTGTCCCAATGGGGTTCACTATAGATGGGTTTTACTGTATTTATATATATACCCAATCTGATTTAACCTCTGTTGTGGCTTCTTATTCCCCCAAATGATGGGATTGCCAGACCAAATATATATGTTGATGATGTCTCAGAAGCTGGTTGATTTTTCCTGAATTGTCACAAAGATCCTATTTTATGGCTTGGATAAAATCACAATGTTGGGAACTGGCATTATTGGTTTTGCATTTGTTGCATATTGGAACTATCTTGACATCTCCAGTGAACTTGTCCGGTCTTGAATAAGAAAATAGTTGACTGATCCTCTATATTTAGGATATTGTATTATTACTTTCTTTAATGGTATACCAGGGGTATGTAAACTTTTTTTTTTCTAATTTCAAAGACCAGTTATACTTGAAAATGTTTTTCTATGTATATTAATAGATAATTAGATATGGAGGTTCCAGGCGGTAAGTTTTCTAATTAATCTGTTGTCTCAATTCCATATGTGAAAGAGAATCCATTGCTAGTAGACCTTTCTTATATTTCCTTTAGATAATTATTCAAGTTTAAATCTGAGATTTGATGTCTGTCATTTGACTCAGAATACATACTGAGTAGTTCATCTCTGTTGTAACAAGAGGCTGGGTGGCAGATACCTCCATAGCAGTTGATGCCTTCAGTTATGGCTCCATCCCTGGCATCAAGTTCTACTTCCTCACTCACTTCCACTCGGACCACTACTGTGGACTGACCAGGAAGTTTCCTCATCAGGTCTACTGCAGCCAGGTCTGTAACACAACAACTACTCTACCCCACCACATTCCCAACATAAGTTTTTGCTTATACAATAGAACCTCTACAAGCAGACAACTTAATACAAAGGACTGTTTTCATTGCCAAAATTTCAATTTTTACCATTTAGCTGCTCTCTTGTATGGGGATTTCTATTCCCGCCTGTCATGCGGGCGACTGGGGTTCCATTTCCCTCCAGGAAGCTTTTTCCTATTTTGGTTAGCAGCCCCGTAAATAAAGATATTTCCATGGGGACACCTCTCTAAAGGACACTTTGACTCTGCAACTAGGTGTCTTTCAGGTTTTCTACTGTAGCTACTTCTCAGCTTAAAATTCATCTGTCATTTTCTTAGCAGATTTTTCAATCCTGGAATCAAGTGGTGGAACAAAGAATTAAAACAATAACAAAAAAAAAAACATTTTCATTATGTGAGAAATTTAAATTTATAAGAAATAAATATATAAATAGTATCAGAAAGGCTAAGTGGAACAGTTGGAAGGCTTTTATAGAAGAAAATGAATCTAATAATCCCTTTGAATAAGCCCTTTGAAACTCTAAAAAAAATGAGTTCCTCTAAATTACCAAAGGGAGTACCAATAATTGAGTATGCACCAGAAAATAGTAAAGAAAAACTAATGAAATGTCTTGTAAATGAATTAATACCTGATGATACAATTGTATCGGACAATGTGCTTCATAAACCAATAAGGAACTATAAACTGAAATTTACTAATTCCAACCCACTCATAAGAAAGAAATAGAAAAGTTATTGACAAAATTAATGTAAAGAAAGCTCCTGGTCCAGATTGTATTAGTAATAATATGATTGAAAATGCTTTTCTTCATTAATTCTCCTGATATTACACTCTTTATTTAATAAATGCATTTTAATAGGATACTTCCAAAAAAATATATATATAGCAGCACTTAAAATAATAGCCAAGCCAAACAAAACCAATTATGAATTATCAAAAAGCTACCATCCAATATCTTTATTATCAAATGTTTCAAAGATTCTAAAAAAAAAATCTAAAAAATAAAATATCAGAATTTTATAACCAAAAAAATCTGTTAAACCCTAGAGTGTCCTCTTTGGCAACACAGTCCAGAGATTCCATCATCTTTCTTAACTCAGGTATCCACACTCTATACCCACATCCCCTGAGTGCATAAACGACAAGGTTACCTCTGAATGGGGATAGAATTCATAGAATGTATAGAATTCATAGGGAATTCTATACATAGGGAATTTAGAAAAAAATAAATAAATGCAAAGAAGCGTGCATGAGACTTGACTTCGCCACTCAAAATCAAAATTTATTTCTCCCGCGTGCACCATTTGCTTTATGCGAACTCTACAAGCCACGCCTTACTCAAACAATCTACAAAGGGTTATGAAAGATTCAATTAAGTGAAAGAGGTTTTCTGGACAGCTGGCATTTGCTCAGTCCTTTCAGTATACTTGAGTGCAAATGATCCTTTTATATCCAAAGATATCCAATTTATATTTTTATAATTATATTTGTTTAATGATTTTGAGAGATTTTCCTTAAGGTAAAGAAGTGCTGATGTGTTTGAGCAGGTTGATCTAAATCCAAATTGAAAAATGAGAATTGACCCAGTCTCGCTGCCCACCATGCTAGTCTAGTCAATATAAGTCTTTCTCAAAGTTTGCCAAATGGTTTAATCTTTATTTGTTCCTGACGAGGACAAAAGATTTTTGTCAAAATGATGAGATAATAAAATTATTTATTGGCTGAAGTGTCTTTAATCCTAAAACTATGAATGCCGGCCAGGCAACCTTATCTTCTTGATAAGTTAGTAGGAGTCCTACCTTGTGTATTATCTTGGGGCTCAGGGTCCTCCTGAGGTCTTTCCATGTTGCCCTCTAGTTCTGAGGGGGAAGATCCTGTGAGTTTCATTGGAGATATTCTTCATTTCTTGTAGGCTCGCTTGTTCCCAACTTTCTGATGGGTTGTGCATGTTCTTCAGAGTTGCTCTCATGATCACGTTTTTAAGTTTCTCCAGCCAAAGTAAAACAACTAACAAATTATTTACAAGGCCAAAATTGACTTCCCCACTGAAGCAACAATAAACTATTATACAGCCACACTTGCATGTGCACGTGTGTGCCACAATGGAGAGACAACTGTTACAGATATATATATATATATATATATATATATATATATACCAACTAGAACCTTTGTAAAATTAAAAAATTAACTTGACAACCCAACCTCCAATAAAAGACCAACTCCAGGAGAGACCCTAATTAGCAATATTTGATTTCTCATGGAAGAGAAAGGTTCTTCTTTGGGCTCATTACTTAGTGCAGTTTCTTAAATCCTTTTTTTTTTTGCCTATCCCTTGTACACGTGGTACAGGCCATGATAATCATGGTGGGTAGTTAGTGACTGCTTTTTACTGTAAGCGCACCACATGTCTACACATGTGAAAAACAGTTCGACTTTGCACTTACAAATGCCAGAGCCCCGTTTGGTTACTTGCACTCGCTGGTGGGGTTGGACTTTTGCAAGAATCGGGGGCCATTGGAGCATTTTTTTTAACAGAAAAAAGTGTCCAATGCGGGAATCGAACCCGGGTCCTAGTGGTCGAAGACCAAACGGTTTAACCAGCCTTCCACCGACCCCCCTTAAATCCTATATAGGTCAAACATTATGTTAAAGTTTGAAAATAAGAGAGCAAAAACATAAGAATTCTCTCATAAAATAAATAAAACGAATGATTAAACAAACATTACAAATTTATAATGCTTGCCCCTTACATGGTGCATAAATGTGCTGCCACCTAGATTCTGTTCTTTTAACTATTGTGTTGTGTGATGTTAATTTTTAAAATATTGGTCAAAAAAGTAGAAAATAATAAATGAATCCATAAAGGTAAAAAACATCATCATACAGATAATCATACAGGTAAAAACCACCATGACAGCCTCTCTTAAATTTCCACAGTCCCTATTTGGTGACAAAACCCTTTGGTGTGCTTCAATGCTTGTCGAGACACAGCCAGGGCTTGTGATAACATGTTTATCTTGTTAAAAAAAAAAACACCTTGACAAAAAAAAAGATATGCCATGAAGGGTGCCTGACCGAATTCACCTGTTCTAAAACATTTAGATATCAACAACAACAACAACAACAAAACAGCTTTATTAGGGCATCTTGCCCTGTACAGATTCGCCTTTGAATTACTGACAATATTCAACACAAGAGAAAAAGGAGAGATGGAGTATTTACAATTAAAGTATGGCAAATATTTTTATTGTGCCCCTGTTCTTCTCTCTTCCACGAGTGCAATTTTATTTACAACCGATTTTTGGTAGTTGAACAGTTCTATTGCCCAACTTTTCTTATCTGAAACAGTTTTTATTGTCTTTAATGAGTTCAAATGTGGTCTAGGAAGACTTTTCAGGATCTTTTTTCTCTCACCTTCCAGATCTCCGCACTCGGCAGTAAAATGGTATATCTCATCGGTTATCTGACCTCCGCATAACTTACAGTACAAATCTTCTTTCTTAATTACGTAGATATGATTTTCTTTGATCAATGTTGATATTATCCTGATCTGTGCAATAAAACTCACTAAAGCTGAGGACAGATTGCATGAAAAATAATGTTCTGGAATGAATGAATCATAAAGTAACCTATAGTTTGAGTATGTTTTCGTAAGAGATAATTTTGCCAGATCTTGCTGCAATAGCTGTTCAATTTTTATTTTTAGTATATTCGGTAGTTCGAACTGTATGTCATCATAATTTAACCTAAGGTTTAGCCGTGTGAGTCCACAATGATTGATGATATCCATGATATTTTTACAGAATCCTATAGGTTTTTTTGTCATTAAGGAAATTTCCTTCAATCTATTCCAGCATAGCTTAGGTAGTCTATTTTCTTCCATTTCCTGTAATCTAATGAAATATTTCATAATTAGTTTGATCGTTGTAAAAGTCAGAGATAATCTGCCTGTTTCCAACCTTACAATATACCCCGGTATATATCTTGGCAGATTCAGAAAGTTTTTGATAAACGTATTCTGTATTTGGTCTATAATATCGGTATTGTCCCAAGCCCACACAGAGGCCGCATAGAGTAGTATTGATTTAATAACTGAGTCAAATAAATTCAGTGCAACTTTTAATGAATTAATTTTTTCCCTTTTTATCAGTCTAATAGTTGCATTTATTGCCGTATTTGCTTTGGCTTTATAAAAGAGGGCTACCTTTTTGCTATTATTAGTGGTAGTGAATGGAAATCCCAAATACATAATATTGGACGCAACAGTCAGTGGGATGTCCCCCCAGTACCAGTTTTCGTGTCTTGCCGGTCTTCCTCCATTTCTAAATACCATCACCTTGGACTTATTTTCATTTAAAACTAATTTGTTATTGTCCAGATAAGACTTTAGTAAATTGATTTTAGTTTGTAGGTTAATTTTAGATTCTCCAATTATGGCTATGTCATCCGCATACATAAGTAGGTGTAAAACGCCAAAATCAGGGAGATGAAATCCTGTAAGTGCTGAGTTATTATAAAGTTCTATTAGGTCGGCCATATATAATATAAATAAAAGTGGGGAAAGTGATTCTCCCTGCAACACTCCAGAATTAATTTTCACATTACTTGAATATTGCCCTTTCCATCGGATAGTAATCTTAACTTCTTGGTAAAAGTTTTTTATCAGCATTACAAATTTATTGCTAATGCCCATTTTATGCAATTTTTGCCAAAGTAAATCATGTGGTACTGTGTCGAAAGCTTTAGTCAAATCGACGAAGAAGACATATAGCTTGCCTCGTTTTCTTCTCAAAGATAATTGGATGAGTGAATTCAGTAGTAGTATGTGGTCAGTGCATGATCTGTTCTTACGGAAACCTTCTTGATTTTCTAAAATAATCTCTCTTTTTTTCTATCCAGTTGTTTAATCTGTTTCTTAGTATTGTAGTGAATAATTTAGATATATTACTGCAGAGGGCAATCCCTCTATAATTTGTCGGGTTGTTCTT
This sequence comes from Cordylochernes scorpioides, assembly GCA_030710605.1. Classification (NCBI taxonomy): domain Eukaryota; kingdom Metazoa; phylum Arthropoda; class Arachnida; order Pseudoscorpiones; family Chernetidae; genus Cordylochernes; species Cordylochernes scorpioides. Next base: position 55,293,741 of record CP092873.1, on the reverse strand, counting down.
ATCACCGCTTTTATATATGGGGTGTACTATTGAGTTCGTCCAGAGTTGCGGGTATTTTTCTGTGGACATTATTTTGTTGAATAGGTTTTTCAATTTAGTTAAAGTCGGTGTAGGTAAATTCTTTAGCAACTCATTTGGTATACCATCGAGTCCCACTGCTTTGCCATTCGCTAGTTTTTTTACTACATCATAAATCTCTTCAAGGGTTATTTCCGCGTCTAAATCTGGATCTTTCCAACCAATCATCTGGTTTAACGTAAAAGTAGCTTCATTATTTTCTTTGTTCAATAAATTTTTATAAAATAAAAACCATTCTTTTATATCAATCTCTCCTTGTATTATTGGTTTTTTTTCTAAAGGCTGCATGGCATTCCAGAAGGATTTGGGATCTTTGGCGTTTTTTATCATTTCATTCTTGTCCTTATTAAATTCATCTCTTTTTCTTTGCAGGAGCTTAAGATATTCCCTCCTAGCTTCAATATATTTTTGGCGGTCGTGTGTGTTATTTGAGTTCCTACATCTTTGTAAACTTACTTTGGTCGTTTTTTTCATAATGTAACAATCTTTGTCATACCAAGGTTTTGAAAGTTGATGTCGTCGTTTTGCGAATTTAATTATATTTGCCGATTCCATTGCCGTGTAGATCTGTTTAGTAAAATTTACTGTTTTTGTGTTAATATCGGTTTCATTTCCATCTTCTATATCACTTAAGTTATGTTTTAGTATCTCCACATTTTCTTTCATCCAAATGAATTTTCGTGTCAGTATTTCATTGTTGTACGAGGATTTAATAGCTTCATACCCAGTATTAATTTGTAAAACAGTTGGTAAGTGGTCTGAATATGAAAGTTCTTCGATCCACATATCCGATATGATCTGTGTTAAACCGTGTGTGTACAAAAAATAATCCAAAACCGATGAACCTCTTTCTGAAATAAAAGTGAATGAGCCATTCGTATCCCCTTTAGTTCTGCCATTTGCTATTGTTATAGAATTTGATTCTGTGAAGGAAATTAGTTTTTCAGATAGTTTCGAAGATATTGGGTCTTTAGATTTTCTATATTTGTTAAGGGATGAATTTAGTTTCAGTGGGTTATGGAAGCCTCCAGCATTGCCTATTCTTATATTGATATCACCGGCTATTAGCACTTCGTTACCTTCATTCATGTGATATTCAATATGCCTAAGTAAGTTTGTTAGATTTTGTTCTTGTAATGCATTTGGCGGTAAATATACAAACAGCAAACAAATACTCTCGGTGGTTTTGCCAAGAAATTTGTGCGTCAAAACAGATATCCAATAAGGGTTTTTTTCGATTTTTCTAACCGTATGTTGAAAGTTTTTTTTTATTCCAATCAGAATTCCCCCCGAGCCCCTTCCCTTTAGTTCTGTTTTCATTGCTGGGCTTTGAATTATGTGGTATTCATCTGTTAATAATTCGAGATCATTCGTAATCCATGTTTCACTTAGTGCAAAAAGTTCGTATTTTTTTAGGTATTCAACGAGTGGAAATATTGAAGTTATTCTAATAAAACCATTTATATTCCATTGTAAAATTTTTATTTTAGTATCTATATGTTTGGCCAGGGTTACTTGTTTGTCTTTTTTTGCCGATTCACAATTTTTCGTATGTGGATATCTAATTTTAGCTGTGTTTCTATCCGATATATTTTTCGTAACCTTTGGGTTTGATATTACCAATTCTCTTTTGTTTGTATTTTCATCCAGTTGCTATAACTCCGCACCCTCCTTGGTGGTGATTTTACCATTGAGAACCCGATAAACTGTTCCATTGACAATCAGTTTATCATCCCTAAGTTTAGCCGTGATTCCTTTGTTTAAGAATTCTTTCCATTTAGGAATCAACAGTCGGCGTTGTTCTCTGGTACTGGGAGAGTAGTCCTTGCTTACAAATATCTTCAAATCCCTTAATTTAAATGAATTTTTAAATATCTTTATTCTTTCGCTGTATTCTGGAACCTCTACCAGCATTGGGGCTTTATCCTTTTTGGATAACCTCCTGCACCTGGAAATAACGATCTCATCCGAGATCTGCAACTTGTCCTTTATCAGACTTTTTATTTTGGCTCGGGATTCATCAGGATTTTCACTTCCATTACCCTCCATACCGTAAAAAATAAAGTTCTTCTCTCTATTTTTCATCTCCATAAAACTAACTCGACTCTCAAGTTCTCTAATCTTTTTGACATTCACTTCAACGGCGCTCACAGTTAATTCCAAAGAGGATTCAAGCTGCTGTACGCGGGTGTCAAATTTCTGCATCCCTAGTTCAATCCCAGATAGCCTAGATTCGAGTTTTGAGCCCCAATCATCCATTTTAGAAGAAAGTGCCGCAATCAGTTCTTTTAGGTCTTTCTCCATAGGCGTTTCTAGAGTTGTTTGTCTGGTAACTTTAGGGCCAGGGTTACTCTCGATACCCGAGATCAATAACAATGCTAGTATCATAATTCTCAAATTTGATTTGCTATAACGAAAACGTATAGAGAGCCCAATTTTTTTCACTTGATCTAAAGCAGTCAGCCTTTCGCAATTTACATCATTTTCACCGATAAAATCAATTTGCATAACCCAGCCAACGCGCTCATTTACATGATGAGTGATGCATAAAAATAAGATACATGTATATATTAGGCCTATATTCATTTTTTCCCTTTCTACACTCTTTTCTTCCGAGAGATAAAAGAGAAATATAATATATTTCCTCTTTCTCCGTACAAGAACTAGAGTAACTCAGCAGAAGGCAATAAACTAAAAATCTCAAGAAAAATGTAAAACTTAACGGGAATTTATATACTTTTATACTTAATTTTATACTTATATATTTATACTTAATATAAATTGGTGCTTACGGTAAGAAAAGTAAGACAGGAAAAAGTTATCAAAATAGAATTAAAAACAAAAATTGATACTCAGCTGCAGAGCGAGGCGACCGTGCGTCCATCCAATTTGGCCTCCTGGCGGCGAATCCATTTAGATATCAAAACTTTAGTAGCTTAATTTTATATAGCAATGAATATGTAAACATATATTTACTTAATTTTGTTGCCCAAAAAAAATAATAAAATGGAGTTGGGGTCCATTAGACCCCGCGTGAGTAATAAATGTAACTTTAATTTTCAAGCATGGTGAAATAAGTAAGCTACCTTATAGTTCGGCAACACTTTATGTCTTATAATCTATGACTTTGGCATAAGTTTTGTAGGAACAATGAATAAAAATAAATAGAAATTCCCCCAATTTTTTGCTAAAAAAACTATGTTCAACTCACTCTTCCATTTTTGGATTCAAGAAAAGAGATAGTACGCTGGTTTCATATGTACCAAAAAGTCAAAAGAAGTTATTTTAATTTCAATCATGCATTCCACAAAAATGCTAGATTTTGAATCTGGTGGAAAATCTAAATCAGAGATAATAACTTTTTGTAATGGAACAAAATCAGGTGTTGATATAGTTGATCAATTGTGTAAAAATTACACAGTAAGTAGGAGGACAAGATGGCCATTGTACCTCATTTTTTTTTTATCTCATCAATGTTTCAACAAAAGTTATATGTATAAAAGGAACAAAAATTGTAAATGTTTAAAAGATCATTTAATGAAGAGATTGCATTTGGGCTAATTGACCCGAGCCTACAAAAATAAGAAAATAAATGTTTTCTGTCAAAAGATAACAAAAATATTATATCTATACCTGCTTCTACAGATGAGCTACAACAAGTAAAGTCCTAAAATGTTATAATTGATTGACAGATGATATAAAGGTCTTTATTATTTAGAAAGAAAATCAGCCAGAGTCAGCAAAACAGAAGGGTTGCCAATTTTGTGATCACTCCAAAGACCTAAAATCCAAAATTATATGTGCTAAATGCGCTAAACACATTTATACTGAGCACTCAAAAACATTTTTCAAGAAGTCTGCACAAGATTAATTTAGATTTTTATTTATATTTTTAAATAAATTGTATATACAGTTAAACCTGTCTTTAGCGCCCCCTCTTGGGACTCACCAAAATCGGGTGCTATAGACAGGTCACTTTTAATGTAAAAGCTATAGACAGGTTTAACTGTATATATATTAATATTTAGATTTTTTTTTTGCCATATTACAATTTTATCAGATAAAAATAATTAAAATGTAAATTTTTATAATACAAGGTTGTCCCAAAAGTTCGTAAACACTTGCAAAAAATTGAATTTGGATATATACATTATATTTGGAATTTGTTGCAGGTGTTTCCAACTTTTGGGACAACCTTATAAATTGATATATTTCTAAACTAGAGAGACTGTATTCTTTTGGCTGCAAGCAAAAATTATATTCATATTTTATTTTTTTCAAGGATTTTATTCATTGTAGAATATTGGGGTCTGCAAGACCTCCACGCAAGTGCTAATGTCAGTAAAATAGGTGCAAGTAACTAAGAGTTAAAGTAAACTGTCTCAGACCATTTGAACCTGACATCATTAGAATATACTTGTTGGGCAAAACCAGACCAATGTAAGCTAACATCAGTGGGACACACCTAGGGGAACCATCATGGACAGCCAGCACTGTTACTTCCTGTTTGAATTGGTTTACCTATTTTTCCTTCCTTGCCTTTGTCTTGAACTGATTTCTGTTTCGACTTAATTTCTATCATTTAGTCCTGCTTGTTTGTTTGTCTATGAAATAAAATGCGAATCTAGTACTTTTTTTTTGCTGTAGTTGCTTTTGCCCTATATTATTGCTAAAACAATACTCTTTAATTGTTTTCTATGTATATAATGTGCAAACCTGGTGACAGACCTGCAAAGTTCCATGTCATTCAATCCTAAGGACTGACAGACCCGTGAGTTTCAGTGTCCTTTAATCAATCCTAGGAACGACAGACCTGTGATGTCCCTTGTCATTTACCAATCCTAGGGACTGACAGACTTGTGAGATCCCATGTCATTTACCAATCCTAGGGACTGACAGACCTGTGAGTCATACATACCTTACATAACATACATTACATACCTTACCTATCACTTTGGTATGAAATATTTCAGGAGTTCACAACAGGAGAAAATACCTTTTAGCATGTATATCAGGATTCAGACAATAACTCTGAAATATATTACAGTGATCTTTATTGAAGACACACAAGATAAGCATGTGTAAACAAAATTGCCTCTGTCTTCTCTCTTTCTTGACAAATATGTAAAAAAATTGATAAAAAGAGGAATGCAAACAACCAAAACCTTAGAGCCTCTTTTGTGGATAAATATATATTAACACAAAGCAATAACGCGCCATCTATACATATAAAACAAAATGATTTAAAAGCGCGAATGTTTCTTTTATACATAAAACGAACTTCTACTGTCCTTACTGCGATGAAAAAATATATTGGGAGGGCTTGGCTCATCAGTGGTGAACCCTCCCAGCGGTTTCGCCAATTTAATCCACCAGACCGCTTCTCGGAGCTCTAATACTGTATTGGATCATTCTGCTTTTATATGCTACACTGAAGGATGGAATCTTAGAAATGGTTTTCAAGTAAACTATGGACATAAGCTTATAGGACAGTAGAATTACATTCAAATATTTGCTTCGAGCAATGCTCTTCAGCAAACTATAAAGACAAGGCCAGTTAGGAATAAATTAACACAAAGCAATAACGCGCCATCTATACATATAAAACAAAATGATTTAAAAGCGCGAATGTTTCTTTTATACTTAAAACGAACTTTTTCATCGCAGTAAGGACAGTAGAAGTTCGTTTTATGTATAAAAGAAACATTCGCGCTTTTAAATCATTTTGTTTTATATGTATAGATGGTCCGTTATTGCTTTGTGTTAATTTATTCCTAACTGGCCTTGTCTTTATAGTTTGCTGAAGAGCATTGCTCGAAGCAAATATTTGAATGTAATTCTACTGTCCTATAAGCTTATGTCCATAGTTTACTTGAAAACCATTTCTAAGATTCCATCCTTCAGTGTAGCATATAAAAGCAGAATGATCCAATACAGTATTAGAGCTCCGAGAAGCGGTCAGGTGGATTAAATTGGCGAAACCGCTGGGAGGGTTCACCACTGATGAGCCAAGCCCTCCCAATATATTTTTTCATCGCAGTAAGGACAGTAGAAGTTTGTTTTATGTATAAAAGAAACATTCGCGCTTTTAACACTTTGAAGACCAACGCCGTTTTTATACGTCGCGGCACTTTAAAAATCAATAGAAAATCATAGAACGCAGTACGTCAAGAAATCTCTTCGGCAAATCATCGGCCTATCATGAATAGTTACAAAAATGATCACTAGATGTCAGGACGATACTGTTGGCAGGCAAAAAAATTAGTCATCTGTTGCTCAATCTCATTGGCTAGCTTGCTGACAAACTGATAACAGGCAAGTTTGTTTTTGTTATCTCTAATCTCTTTTCGCTCGTTTTTTTCTAAGTTATTTTGCCTCTAATTTCATAACGTTATTGAAATGAATCCTTTGGATCAACCTAGCACTTCAAAAGGTTTGGGATCAGAAGTTCATTTAGATGAAGACATTCAAGATATTCTTGAATATCTTTACGATTCTGGCTCAGAAATTGATGATGAAGTGAAGGATCCTGATTATGAAAATTCAGCCTCCGATGAATTAGAATTTGAGGAGGAAGAAAGGGAAGAAATTCCTGCTAAACGGCCGCGATTAGAAGTAGCTCCAGTTCGCATGCTGACGACATGTCGGGACACGTCCACTGCTGCCGCTGGCTCCAATGTTGCCGCCGGCACCTGGAGGAAAGATGATCCCTCACCCCCAACTCCTCCCCCTTTCACCGCCCGCCCTGGACTAAATTTAGTGGGGGATGTTTCCTCACCATTTGATGCGTTCAGTCTCTTCTTTACAGAGAATATTTTCAAAAGCATCAAAGAGGAAACAAACCGATATGCCAGGAGTATTATTGATCGGGAGTCCAAGAAGGGTCCTCTCAAGCCTCATGGCATGCTGGCTAAGTGGAAGGCTGTGTCAGTGGCACAGATAAAGCTCTTTTTCTGTGTCATCATACACATGTCTTTGGTGAAGAAGCCTGGGATGAAAGACTACTGGTCTACTCACGGATTCCTGAAGAATGCCTTTTGCCAGTCCATAAATATGCCAAGGACACTATTTATGAGAATTTTGTCAATGCTACATTTGAATGACAATTCAAAATACATTGAATATGGAAAACCAGGGCATGACAGACTCTTCAAAATAAGACCAGTTTTGGAATCCCTCATATATTCTTTTGGGAATGCCTACACTCCTCAGCAAAATCTCACTATTGATGAGGCGATGTGTCCATTCAGAGGACGTGTGGGTTTTCGAGTGTATATAAAAGGAAAACCTCATAAATATGGCATCAAGATATTCCAGATTTGTGAAGCTGTATCTGGATACGCTTACAATCTTGATATCTACACTGGCAAGGATCCTGAGCAGCCAGAGCACAACTCCATTCCGAACCTCGTGGACAGGCTGGCAATAAGGTTTTATGGACAAGGCTATCACATCTATTTTGATAGGTGGTTTTCCTCTCCTGAGTTATTTGATAAACTTTGGGGAAAAAAAGACCCTAGCTGTTGGCACAGTTATGCCTTCCAGGAAAACGATGCCAAAAACAGAATTTTCCCAAAAACTAAAGAGAGGAGAGATTATAAAGATGAGAAGAAAGCATCTTTTAGCCATCAAATGGAAAGATGTTAGAGATGTTTTCATGCTCTCCACTGTCCATGAAGGTAAAATGATGCCAGTCAAGCCCAAAACCCCAACCAGAGAAGAGTTGTTCAAGCCTGATGCTGTCATCGATTACAACAAGGGGAAGGTAGGAGTGGACCGGAGCGATCAGATGATGGCATATTATTCTTTTAGCAGGAAAACATTGAAATGGTGGAAAAAAAATATTCTTCCATCTTTTTTCACTTTGTTTTGTAAATGGCAACATCATTTACAATAAAGCAAATCCTGATAAAAAAATAAGTCTGAAGGACTTTTATCTGGCTGTCGGTGGGGAGTTGCTCAATCAGGCAAGCATTGAACACTCTGAAAAAGAAACAACTTCGAAAACTGATGTTGCCAGGCTACTTGGGAAGCACTACTGCTATAAAATAGCCCCAGAAAGTGGAAAAGCAGTGCAAAGAAGGTGCAAAGTTTGTGCAGATAGTGCAAAGCACAAGACTGGGAAGGCAGCCCGGAAGGACACCAGATTTGAGTGCAAACAATGCAAGATTCCACTTTGCGTTGGAGAGTGCTTCGAAAAGTACCATGCAGAAATGAAGTACTGGGAATAACAATGTATATAAATGTAAAAATTTTAATAATTTCCTCTGATTATTTTTTTTACAAACAGTGGCGTTTTTTTTGGCAGTTTGCATTTTTTTAGTTCTTTTTTTATTTTTTTTTATTTTGAAAAAGTGCCAATAAACATATATTTTTTTTATTGCATTTTTGTGTTTTATAGACATATTTTGATACAAGCATCAAATTTCACTGTTCAAGGTAATATATTTTTATAAATATGATTTTTAAAAAAAATCAAGTTTTATCCTGGTTCACAGGGCTATTTGGGTTGTGAAACCAATGTTCCTCAAAGTGTTAAATCATTTTGTTTTATAAATATATATGTTCAAAAGGAATCTAGGTGAAGAAGAATATAGCTACGTTTAAATTTATCAGCAGTTTCCACTAAAAAGAGATTTATTAAAATACTGCTAAAGTATCAAGATTGTTCATGATCATTTTAATGAGCTGTTTAATGATATTTTGAACATGAATATAGTGATTTGCATTTTAGACAATGACAATTATAATAATTTTTGACATATTTTCAATACATGCAAAAGTGCAGAGTCTGCACTGTTTTAAAAAAGATAATTATATATAAATATTCATGATACTATGTACAATGAATATAGCGCCTCTACCACGGCTGCAGAGTTTGGTGGAGAATCACCAGCGGGTCCCCAGTGACACCACGTATTATGTGCAAACCTGGTGACAGACCTGCAAAGTTCCATGTCATTCAATCCTAAGGACTGACAGACCCGTGAGGTTCAGTGTCCTTTTATCAATCCTTGGAACGACAGACCTGTGAGGTCCTGTGTCATTTACCAATCCCAGGGACTGACAGACCTGTGAGATTCCATGTCATTTACCAATCCTAGGGACTTACAGACCTGTGAAATTCCATGTCATTTACCAATCCTAGGGACTGACAGACCTGTGAAATTCCATGTCATTTACCAATCCTAAGGACTGACAAACCTATGCTGCAGGTGACAGCCAACCTGGTGAGACTCAAGATTAAACTACCCGACACCCAAATCTGCTCCATCCCCCTCAACGAACCTGTGGCCATTGACAATGCTACAGTCACCTTGCTTGATGCCAACCAGTATGTAGCTAACCCCACCATCACTTTTCTTTGCTCTGGTGATTACCAACAGGTCCTGATTGTTAAATAATGACTATATATATCACAGCCTCCTGTTTCTGTTATTGCAGCAAAACCACTGGGAGGGTTCACCACTGATGAGCCAAGCCCTCCCATTATTTTGCTATCACAGTAAGGACAGTAGGAATTTATTTTATATGAAATAGAAAATATTGCGCCAAATACTTCCATTTCTTATATGTTTATGCTTGTTTAGTAACGTACACAAACACAATCCACAATATTCTAAAATAGGCAGAGCCGGGTCACTCGGCTAGTACAAATACTCGCATCATATTATAGTACTCTGGTTGATTAAACTGGGACAACTGCTCGAAAGGTTTACCATTGAGATAAAGCCAGGCCCTCCTAATATTTTCCTATTGCAGTAAGGACAGTAGGAAGTTATTTATTTGTGAAAGAAAAATCTTGCTAGAATGGTATCATTTCTTGTATATAGATTGTGTTCTATGAAATAAAATGCGAATCTAGTACTTTTTTTTTTGCTGTAGTTGCTTTTGCCCTATATTATTGCTAAAACAATACTCTTTAATTGTTTTCTAGGTATATAATGTGCAAACCTGGTGACAGACCTGCAAAGTTCCATGTCATTCAATCCTAAGGACTGACAGACCTGTGAGTTTCAGTGTCCTTTTATCAATCCTAGGAACGACAGACCTGTGAAGTCCCTTGTCATTTACCAATCCTAGGGACTGACAGACTTGTGAGATCCCATGCCATTTACCAATCCTAGGGACTGACAGACCTGTCGTTCCTAGGATTGATAAAAGGACACTGAAACTCGCAGGTCTGTCAGTCCTTAGGATTGAATGACATGGAACTTTGCAGGTCTGTCACCAGGTTTGCACATTATATACCTAGAAAACAATTAAAGAGTATTGTTTTAGCAATAATATAGGGCAAAAGCAACTACAGCAAAAAAAAAAAAGTCCTAGATTCGCATTTTATTTCATAGAACACATTGTTAGGGTTTCCCAGAATTTTAAAATTAAAATATAATTTTATGTGTGTTCATGTGATAAAACTTTTGGTGCATTATTTTCTTTTTCTGACGAGCAAAAACTTTTTTTTTTTTCCCCCAAAATAAATAAATTGGACCTCAGACTTCTAATGAAGTTAGAGAGGTCAACTCAAACTACACTAATTATAAGGTAATAATGTGGCATCAATATTGAAGAAATAAAATTATTAGGCATGAAATTTTATTTTTTTTAAATGAAGTCTAAGTAAAAATTGTACATAATAGATATAGATTTTTTATATAATATTGTGAGATCTTTATGATTATCATTATTTAATTAATTTATTTTTTTATTTTAATTTTATCATTAAATATTTATTTCCAAGATCACAGTCTCTGGTGAGTTTAATATTTGTTTTTGACTTGCAATTTAGATGTTGTACTAAATTGGAAAGATCACATGAGAATGCCCTTATGACTTCAGAAATTTCTAACACCTTGCCAAATGCTTTATTTTTATTTCTCTTAACGAGGACAAAAGTTTTTTGTTGAAATGTCGTGAAAATAAAAGCTTTACTGGCCAAAGTGTCTCTTATTTAAGAACAATGAATGCTGGCCAGCCAACCTCTACCTTCAAGATATAAATTTCTACTGTCTTTACTACCCTTCACTGTTGCATATACATTATAACCTCTTCAACCGTTTTTCAGATCCTAATTATACTTACAGTAGAACCTCCATGAGAGGACACTCACGCTAGAGGACACCTCTCTACAAAGGACAGTTTTCATTTGTAAAATTATCATTTTTACTAATCAGCAACTCTCCGGTAAGAGGACACCTCTTCCTAAAAGACAATTTGACTCTGCAATTAGGTGTCCTTTACAGGGAGGTTCTGGTGTATTTAAAAAAAAAAATAACTGTCTATAATTCCACACTGACTTTAATTCAACCAAAAATTCTAATCCCTTGGTGTGTTGAAAGAAATTGAATTGTCTAATACAGTTTTTGAGCTCCGAAAAGCAGTCTGGTGAATTAAATTGAAAAAACCACTGGAAGGGTTCACCATCGATGAGTCTATTTTTTCATATCAATAAGGACAGTAGCAAGTTTGTTTTATTTGATTTAAAAAATTGTTCTTAATAGTTTTATTTCTTTTCTAGACCTACATTGCCTGATGATGGAGATAAAACCTAAAACTGGTGTAAAGTTGACTGACCTAGGTTTGAAATCTGGGGCATTTTAATCTCTTCTTATCTTCAATATGAGGGTGTCAAATCTGAGGATTTGAGCTCATTGATGGTGTCTGCTGGAGAATATTATGCACAATAATGGATAAGCAGATGCAGCCAATGATGAGGACACAGATTGGCTGTTGCACATGGCATATAGTGGGAAAACCATGCAGCTGGTCTGGAAGGTCATTGTCTGTAGATGACCAGATTTGGGACAGTCTTGGTGCTTGTCCTCTCTGCTATTTATCAGTTGTGGATTGTAGCTATGTATTTAGAATCTTGCCAAGCTTCATTTCTTTCTCCGTTTCACTTTCAAGTTATATAATCTTGAGAGGATCAGGCTAATTTTCATACCCCAAGCTCTAAACTTTTGGGTTGTAAAGAAAGTTTGTTTGGTTTTATTCGACTATTTTATTTAGACAAAAAAAAAACCATTAATTATAATAATTAATTAATCAATTATGTATTATCCGTTATTATTTACATCCTCCCCCCAACTTTCGACTAGTTTGTTGATGCTGTTCCGCCAAAAATCTCCCGGTCTGGTGTCGAAGTTGTTGAGCCAGGTTTTGAGGACCTTTTCATCATCGAAGGTAGTGCCTCTCATATGGTTTGACATGGAGCGGAAAAGGTGATAATCGGTTGGTGCAAGGTCAAGAGAGTACAGCGGGTGCTGTAGAACTTCCTATTCGAGCTCTTGAAGGGCGGCTTTGACGACTTGTGCAACATGTGGCCTAGCGTTGTCATGAAGGAGAATGATTTGACCTTGTCGATCTTTTTTTTTTTTCTGTTGAATAGCCTCATTCATGCGATGCAATTGGGCAATGTATAGGTCCTTGTTGACCGTGGCAGGCATTCCTTTCGAGCATTTCCCAGTACAGCACATCTTCGCAGTCCCAAAAAACGCAGATCATAGCCTTTTGTGGGTGAAGATCTTGCTTTATTCTTGGCTTCTGCATATCTCCTGGAGCCACCCACTCTTTTCTTTGCTTCATATTCATGTATAGACACCATTTTTCATCTCCTGTAACAATTCGGTATAAAAATCTTTGTTTATGGCCCCGTGTTGATTGATGGCGTGCGAGATGTTGAGCAGCGATTTGAAGTCTATTTTCTTTGTTGGTTTCATTAAGCTCTAAAGGCACCCAAACTCCGAATTTTTGAGAAAAGCCTATTGATTGAAGATGGTTGGAGATGGTCACAGCACTACATTTAATTTTTTCGGCCAACTCACGGGTTGTTTGGCGACCATCTTCCTTTAACAGGGCCTTTAGATGTTCCTCATCGAATTCTGATGGTCATCCGCTTCGAGGCGTGTATTCAAGGTCCAAGTCGCCGTTTTTGAACTTTGCAAACCATTTTTGTGCTGCTCGCTCTCCTATGACACCTTTTCCATACACGATGCATATGTCCCGAGCTGCTTCGGCTGCTTTTTGACCTCGATGAAAAGCGAAGAAAAGCAGATGTCGAAAATGTTGATTTTTGCCTCCTGGATATTCCATTTTCAAACCTGGAAAAAGATCAAAAAAATTAAGTTTTTGAAAAACAAATAATACAGGTTTGTAGAGCAGAACAAGTACTATTAAAAGAATATAAACACTTTACTGTATAACAACAAAAACCATTACAAAACAAAGGGATACAAAAACTGAACAAACTTTCTTTACAACCCAATATGACAGTGACTCCTTTGAGAATTAATTCTATATGGTGTCAAAGTTTCATTAAGTCAAATATTGTGGAAATGTATGCGAAACAAACACAGTTTTCTCCCTTATTTTTATCAAGCAGTGACTGTTGTGTGTATAATGGGAATTTTTATATTAATTAGATACAGTAAAACCCCTCTATAGTGAACCCCAATGGGACAGAGCTTTTAGTTCACTATAGCCACGGTTTGGCTATTTTTTTTTTTACTTTTCAAAATTTTTAGACCGTATAATTAAAGGACAGCCATACACACAAGAAGAGGCTTCCTCTTAATAGTGATCACTTTGTTTTAATTCCCTTAATTGACCAATTTCCTTACATTAATACTGAATAATAATAGAAATCATTAGATGATAGGTTCTTCCTATCATTAACATACATGTACCTCTATGTCTAATTTAAAAATCAAGACAAATCCTAGGCAAAGTTTTATTAAATATATATTCAAAGATATAAAATGATTTTAAAACATCATTATCACATTATATAATACATTGTTTACTTGGAAAAATGGCTCTAATACCTTGTTGCTTCAAAGCATTCTTCAAGCATCGCACCATTCAAATAAAGTTAGTGTTTTTCTTCCATTTCATTTTCCCACATATTCTTCTAGGTCTAGATTTCGTTTTTTTTTAACCTGTCATGCAAAACATTGCTGACTTTATAATCACCATAGTTAATGGCATAAAAAGAGTTTTTGTTTCATCACGGGACCATTTATTTGGATTTTTTTTAGCCCTAAAACGTATGATCGCGATCGCGGCAAAAGTTGAGGTTGATTCCTCTTTATAACAATTTTTAATAGCTTTATATTTTATCTTTTATTATAGAAAAGTTATATTTTCTTATTTTAATATGTTCTTAACATTTTGCCTGTGTTGTTTCACTTTGAAAAGTTCTGAAAATGGCCTTTTTTTTTTTTTTTAAAGAAATAACGCTTTTGTTTATAAAATGCCTTTGTTTTCTTCATTTTGGAAGCCATTTGTATTTTTATATTTCAAATTTAATGGATGCAAATATATTCTATTTAATAAAAAGTATAATGTGTTAAAATTTATACAACATACAGCAAAAATAAAGTGCAAAATTCAAAACAAACAATGCCGCTAAATTTATTGTTTTGAAATCGCGATCCGCGAGCTGAAACATGCTCAAAATTTGGTTGTTTTAATTTTTTTTTAATTACACTTCTAAGTTCGTTATAAGCATAGTGTTTTAAATAGATTTTATTATTTTGGGACTGAAAATAGGTTCGTTATAGAGGTAGTTTGTTATTCTAAAAATCGCGAAGTTCGTTATTACGATGGTATTTTCAATGGAATGGAATTGGGAATCGGCATGGGTTCGTTATAAGGGAAGGTTCGTTATATCCAGGGTTCGTATTAGCGGGGTTTTACTGTATATATAAAACCCAACTCCTGGTGTGAGAATTACAAAGAGATTTATGATAAAACACAATTTGGATTATAGATACAAGAAAAATAAGACCTAATCCAAATAAATGTGATGTGTGTGATGTTTTGGTGACAGCATTGTTACCATGATCAGACAAAAGAATAAATCATTTATTCTTTTTTTTTTTAGATTTATTTTTTTTGTCTGATGATGGTAACGATTCTGTTACTGAAACGTCACACACTATTAATTTATTTGGATTAGGTCTTATTTTCTTGTATCTAAAAAGATTACTTTTATGCCTCTATTCTATAATAATGCTTCATTGCAGCATTTACATTTTTTAGCAAGCCAAGAAAGATCTAGAATGTGTGTACAGTTGCCCAGGATCTGTGATGCTGCTTCTGGAGTTGCCAGATGGAAGCCGGTACCTCCACACTGGGGACTTCCGAGCCACCTCTCAGATGTCCACCGATGTTGGCAGGGTGGATCTACTCTATCTGGACAACACGTGAGTCAGTGGAGTGGTTGTGTTCCTGGATATAGGAATTGTGGCACTCAGAACCCAGAATATATAACGAACCTAAGGTAACCCCCAATTTATATCCCATTGAAACACCACTGTTAAAATAAACTTTGCATTTTCAAATAATGAACTACTCCTTTAACAAAATAATAAATTTTATAATTTTAAAATGTGCTAGGCTTATACCAAACTTAAAATTTTAATTAATAGATTTTTAAAACAGTAGTTTGTATAGCATATTTCAGCTTACCGATCGCAATTCCAAAACAATAAATTTAGTAGCATTGCTTGTTTACATCTATGTCCTATTTTTGCCACACATATACATTATATAAATTTTTACATTACACTATGATAAGTTTCTATTATAGGGTGAATATTAATAGTGAAAGTTATTTTATATTTCCTAAGAAATTTCACTTTATATATTTAGATATCTTTAAAAGAAAAATAAAAGATGCAAAATTTTATGCTACTATAATTATTTTAATATTTCACAATTCTTGCACACACACATTATAAACAAAGCCTTTAATAATGATTATATACCTTCGATTATCTCAAATAAAAACAGAGTAAAGTAATAATATATCACTGATATATTATCTTTAAACAAAACAAAAAGATCATTCCCCCTTCCTTATTTTGTACATAGTTGAAGAAAAACGGCAAGGAGGGTATCGAGGTGGGATAGATCTCCTAGGAAAAGGTGCGTGGAAACTTGAGGGTCTTGTTCCAGTCGGTGAGGTACTGCTCCAACATTGTCCAAGGTCCAATCAGAATCATCAGCATATTTGGAATCTGAACCTATCCTCATCTGATTAACATTCACCTTAAATGTGCCTTTTAGGTTCTTTACTAGATAAACATTGTAACCTAGTCGTCGTATCACTTAGGCCTCACTTGTCTATAACGCCTCCCTCTCTATAGCGCCCGATTTTAAATATGTAGTACGATGAGATATTTACATTAAAAGTGACCTGTCTATAGCACCCTCTCTCTATAGCACCCTATTTTGGTGAGTCCCAAGAGGGGGCGCTATAGACAGGTTTAACTGTATATCACTGGTATATTATCTTTAAACAAAACAAACAGATCACACTAACTTTGATTTAATAGATTATCTTTGCATTCAAATTAGAAATAGAAAAAATGCAAATGGCTTCCAAATTAAATAAATGCGTTCTTAACAAGCTACCACTAAAAAAAAACTATTATCAAAGCTTTCCAAGGAAAACTTCAGAATATTGACGAGACAAAGGCGGGGATGTAAGACTCAGTAGGTTTATTTGGTGTAGTGCTGGGCACGTGGTTCAGGAAGGTCATTAAGTTCTGAACCTTGTCGGGCTGGTTGTAGGAGGGGTTGGGGCTGTGGCTAGACATTTTGCAATCGCCGGGTCAAGATCTAAACAGGTTGAATATTAATTGATAACTAGCACATATTTAACACATTGCCTTGAAACGGTGGTCAATGGTCAAATACAATTTATACCTGTCATCTCTGTGGTGCTGTTTCTCTCTGATAAACCTAAATAATTAAATAAAATAAAAAATAAAATAATTTTTAACGGTCACGTGGACCGTCGGTCGGTTACTTGTTGATACACAGCAAATTGTTAAAATAAGAAAATAAAAGCATTTCTACTATAAGAGATAAAAAAATAGAAGACTTAAAAATTGCTACAAAGAGGAATCAACCACATATTTTGCTAGTATTGATTTGCAAAATAAAATTAAATATAGACTTCAGAAGAATATGTGGAAACTGGAAGTGGAAGAAAAAATACTTATAAACTTTATTTGAAAGTGGCAATGCTTGAAATTTTCAATATATAGTTAATAAAGCTTTGCCTAGGAATTGTCTTGATTATTAAATTAGAAATTGATAAAGCACAATTTGGATTATAGATTATAATAAAATAAAATAAGACCTAATCCAAATAATTTATTAGTGTGTGACGTTTTGGCAACAGTTATTCTTTTGTCTGATGATGGTGACAATGTTGTTGCCGAAACGTCACACACTAATAAATGATTTGGATTAGGTCTTATTTTCTTTTATTAAATTAGAAATTGTTGTTTTTAGTATCCTTCGAGTCAGGTTCGACTTTTAGTAACTATATGAACAAATATTCTCTATATTTGATCTGTTAGTGATCATCACTCACAAATCAGCTCATGACCTTCCAGTAGAATTCTTGATCTCCTCCTTCAATTTTTCTCAGACTTCAACATCTTTTACAAACTATTTGCTCTCATTATATGTCATAAGTAGGTAAGTCTGTTTACATATTTGAGATTCTAAGTATCTAATAGAATTAATTTGATTTCAAGATTGAAATATTTGTCCTTTTATCTGTCCATGGCACTCTGAGTAGCTTTCTCCGTGTCCACATTTAAAAAACTTCAATTCTTTTTATTTCTTATTTTCTGAGAGTCCAGCTCTCACATCTTTAAGTGACCACAAGGAATATCATGTCTCTACAATTCTATTCTTTGTCTTAAGAGAAATGCCTTTATCTTTCTTAATATATAATATATATCATAAATATATATTAAAAAATAAAAAAGGCATATCCTGTCCACTCACATAAGCATTTTAAATGGCAGAGTGCCATCTAGTGGAACAAAAATAAACTAAAAATTGATTTAACTTGTTTCATGATATTTGGCCAACCCATTTTCTTGATAAATCAAGAAATTGATGAGGGCCAACAGCCCAAAACGCATACGTTGTTGGTCTTTCTTGATTTATCAAGAAAATGGGTTTGCCAAATACCACAAAACAAGTTAAATCAATTTTTAGTTGATTTTTGTTCCACTAGATGGCACTCTGCCATCTAAAATGCTCATGTGAACGATCAGGATATGCTTTTATTTTATCACATTGTTTAGCTGTAGCTATATTGTAGGCATTGGTGAGTGCAGTAATGGATAGGTAAGCATAGAGCACACCAGAAGTCTTAATGCCCAAAAGAGAGAAAAATTTGACATTTCTAAGCTAAACATATTTCAGATCATTCACACAGTAGTTGAAATCTGGAGTGTAGAGAACTCATGTTGTGCAGTACCTACAGATACACCAACTGGTTTGTTTGTTAACCTGACCTTTTATTTATTTTTAATTTTTGTCTATTTATAGATATAAATATGCACACATATATGAAGGAATGTGTTCCCAGGTACTGTGATCCCATGTACACCTTCCCTCCCCAGGATAAGATCCTGGCCTATGTGGAGAACCTGGTGTGGAAAGCCTTGGAATCCTGCTCCAAGACCTTGTTCCTCTGTGGCTCCTACCTCATTGGCAAGGAGAGGCTTTTCCTAGGTACCTTTTACCTCTTTCTCTGACTTTATACAGTATAACCTTGTTCCTCTGTGGCTCCTACCTCATTGGCAAGGAAAGGCTTTTCCTAGGTACCTTTTACCTCTTTCTCTGACTATATACAGTATAACCTTGTTCCTCTGTGGCTCCTACCTCATTGGCAAGGAAAGGCTTTTCCTAGGTACCTTTTACCTCTTTCTCTGACTTTATACAGTATAACCTTGTTCCTCTGTGGCCCCTACCACATTGGCAAGGAGAGGCTTTTCCTAGGTACCTTTTACCTCTTTCTCTGACTATACAGTATAACTTTGTGGTTCTTTAATAATTTTATTAATTTGAGCAAACTGGTATTTATCCTCTGAAAGTCTGAAAATGTAACCTTTTACAAAATCACTTATAGTTTTTGGCATTTCGAATATTTAAAAATTATTTCATAAATCCATGCTTGTTCTTTCAAATAAATGAAATATCACTCAAATTGTGCACTTCTTTTGCAAGCTACAACATTGCAAAATCAATATTTCAAAAATTAAACATCCTCTGTAGTGTGGTCTCAATACCTCTATTTGGTCCTGGGGTCATATGACACCACAGGCAGAGGATTATTGGGAGGCTGCTGACCATAAACCCTGTAGAAAATTCAAAAATATTTTTCAAGTAATTTGTTGTTGTTGTTGTTTCTTATCCCCTTGTGTAAAGATTTCACGAATTCCATGAGTTCATGCTCCTCGAGCTTGATCTCATGGAATGGGGTGTAGGGGTGCAGCTTTTGTTGATCATGGCACTATGATCCAGGCACACTTTGGTGAAAGTCTGACTTTGCCTGTAGTTTGAGGCCGTTCCTAACATGGAAGCAGACGCCTTTGCTGCCGACTCTAACATGAGTACAGACGCAGCTCCTCCGTATCCCAGGAGTGGGACCCTTGCTGAGGTCTATCAACTGGGTCAGTTGAAGTCAGGATTTTTAAAGAGGTCTACTCCTCTTCTAACAATGCTGCTGTTGGTCCGCGACTGCTTATTCGTCAGAGTTATTCTGCTTGCTTCGCAGCTGGCCTTCATATCTGAAGGTCGTTCCCCTATCCGCCACCTGGGGACGCACCTTATAGCAGTCAGCTCTGCCAAGAAGGGTTCAGTAAAATCCCGCTAATACAAACCCCGGATATAGTGAACCTTCCCTTATAACGAACCTAAGGCGATTCCCAATTCCATTCCATTGAAAATACCATTGTTATAACGAACTTTGCGATTTTTTAAATAACGAACCTATTTTCGGTCCCAAAATACTAAAATCTATTTAAAATACTATGCCTATAACAAACTTAAAATTTGAAAAAATAGTACAAGTGTGATATTGTACTGGGATAAGGTGCATAAATTATGAAAAAGGCATCTCCTTATCGTGCAACTGAAAGTTGCTGATGGCTTGCGCCATCTATCGGAATAAATATCAACTATTCTCGTTGATTTTTAATTATTCTAGAATGCACCTTATCCCAGTGCAATATCACATTTGTACTATTTTTTCACATTGTGTTGTGCGGTGTCACGCAATTCTGGCCTTAACTACACGTTTCCTGATTTTTCAGGATGCCTGAATGACCAGTTTTTTGGTCGTTGAGGTACAGCTTGCACCACGCTGATGAGGGCCAACAGCCCGAAACGCGTCTGTGGTTAGCTTTTCTTGATTAAACAAGAATGGGTATTTGGCCAATTCTAGAATAATTAAAAATCAATGAGAATAGTGGATATTTATTTCGATAGATGGCGCAAGCCATCAGCAACTTTCAGTTGCACGATAAGGAGATGCCTTTTTTTAGAACTTAAGATTGTAATAAAAAAAAAATTAAAACAATAAATTTAGCGGCATTGTTTGTTTTTATTTACACTCTATTTTTGCTGTATGTTGTATAAATTTTTACACATTATACTTTTTATTAAATAGAATATCTTTGCATCCATTAAATTTTAAATAGAAAAAATGCAAATGGCTTCCAAAATAATGAAAACAAAGGCATTCTTAAAAAAAAAACGTCATTACTAAAGGGGAAAAAAGGCCATTTCAAAACTTTTCAAAGTGAAACAACACGGAAAAATTTCAGAACATGTTAAAATAAGAAAATATAGCTTTTATATTATAAAAGATAAAATAGAGGTACATGTATGTTAATGATAAGAAGAACCTATCATCTAATTTCTTTTATTATTCAGTATTAATATAAGGAAATTGATCAATTATGGGAATTAAATAAAAGTGACCACTATTAAGAGGCAGCCTCTTTCAGTGTGTATGGCTGTCCTTTAATTATACTGTTTAAAATTTTTGAAAAGTAAAAAGAAATAGCCAAACCGTGGCTATTGTGAACCAAAAGCTCTGTCCCATTGGAGTTCACTATAGAGGGGTTTTACTGTATTATATAAATATTTATTTTTTCATAAGAACATCTTCATAAGGGGGGGGGGCAACAAATTATCTACACTACCTAGCAAAGGTCAGAAATGGAATTTACACATTAGCATGTTCCTTTTCTTCTAGCTTCCTGCACAGTCAGCAAATACCTGGGTGTCCAATTTTGTGCCGCTGTTTTTACTATAAGAATTAAGTCTTTTCTTAGCTCTAGTCCAATTTACTTACATCCTAATTTCCTCCATCCTAAGCTTAATGTCAGCTGGACTGTCAGCTGTGGCAGAAGCTCTGGACTCCAAGATCTGGGCTTCTACAGACAAACAGAGAGTCCTACGGTGCCAAGACAATCCCTTTATCTCTGACAGGCTGGTGGAGAATGCCGGGGATGCTGCTGTCCATGTGGTCTTCATGGGCCAGCTAAACTACAAGGTAACTGCACTTCTTACATCTCATGTGCTAGTCTGGACTGGCTTCTGTCTACACCTAGAGTGAACTGTTTGACTATTCTTCTGTGTGTGCTTGTCTTCAGCTGGAGTCTTGGTGACACTGGGATACTTTTTTACAGTAAAACTTCTCATGAGCAACCCATCTAATAAATTCCCCTTCAATAAATTGGCTTGACCTGACTTAACCAAAGTCTATAGCCATGTTTTGTGGGCTGATATCTCATGGGAGGTTCCACCTGATCTTGGCAAAGAATGCGAGCAATAAGAAATACGCATCAACTCCATTTTGCTTAGAGCATCACATATTAGTGTAACCTCATTTTAACAATTTCTTTTATAGCAGCAACTTTGTTATAAAATTGTAATTCCAAAGTTCCATTTATTTTAATTATAGTCAAGTAATCTTTTTCAAGTCTTATAAGTTGCAGTAACATGTGTGTGGGGTAACCCAGGTTCCTGGAGCATATCCCTAGATTGCTAACTACTTGGGTGTCCTGAGATATAGGAGTCTGTCTTGCTTGCTTTGGTGAGCCAGTTCACCAAGTGTTTCCAGACCAGTTTATTTCTTGGTAGTTTGAATAGAGCAGTGCTATTGAAAAAGGCAATCCAAGGAGTATAGTCATCTGAATCACTTCTGAATTGACAGTGTGGACAAATTAGATCAGGAAGTTGTTTGATCCTGGCTCAGACATATCCATGCACTGATAAGAGAGTTGTGGCTGAGGTTCCTATGTGGATTTTCCTGAGGATCTATTTAAGATGGACAGGAGTGGGTGGGAATTATCAGGTGTTGTTTCAACTGGGTGCTGCATATTTTTATCTATAGTCGGTGGGTAAATTGTTTGTGGCATTTTTTTGCAAACTTCTTTGGGGGTATTGTAGAATATGGAGGAAGGAAATGTTATTATTGACATATGACAAGATTCAATTATTTATTTGATCGATATCTTGGTGGTTTCCCTCTTTTTTTCTTAAAAAAGTTCCTGCTATCCCATACTTCAAATATATATTTATATTATATTAGACCAAACAATATTAGAGAGAGCCTGGCTCACATCAGTCGCACCAGTATGATCTACTATTTTATTAGGCTGATTTTCTAATATTGCTAACCTTTTGAAGAATTATTGGTGAAGGTATTTAGTAAAATATGGATGAACAAATAAAAATATATACAATGCTATCCTTTTGTCTCAGTTGATAGAGCAGTTTACCTTAAAGTTCCTTTTCTATGTTGTTTCTTGTTTATAGATGCAAGCTTTTTGGAAGGTTATGTTTTCAAGAAATAATGGGGTCCCAATTATTTTCTTGATAATCTGGTTGTCAAATTTTTGTCAATTTTTTAAATATTATTTTCTTTGCACTCATGAGGACTAGGTTATTGAGTTAAGGAAAAATTGTTCTGTGATCGTGTAGATTGTTCACTTTCTTCCTAACAACAGCACTACCCTGTGCTGTGTTGTTGCCCTTGTAAGATTTATTCTGTTCTGGATGTGTTTTTGAAAGGTCAGTTATTGCCAAATTAATAATAAAAATATTGTGTTAGTTGGAAAGAAAATAGTGTGAAAGCAGCACAAAAATCTTACTTAAAGATGGGCATGCTATATATATATATATATAGCCTTATATTCTAATTGCTACAATCTCCTGGGGCCTTCTCTTCTTTCTCTGGGGGAAGCAAGTCTTATACATATACAGTCTTATTCTATAAACAAATTAAAATGTAAAATCTATCAAATATAAAATATTTTTGACACTTAATATTTCTATAATAAGCTTTATGATAAGGCACACAATTTGAATTATAAACACAAGGTAATAAGACCAAATCCAAATGAATAATGTGTGACGTTTGGGTAACACCATCTGATGATGGTAACAAAGCTGTTAACGAAATGTCACACACTATTTATTTATTTGGATTTGGTCTTATTACCTTGTGTTTATAATAAGCTCATTTCCTTTCGTGCAACCACAAAGGCCACAAGAAAACACTATTAAAAGAGAAAGAAACTATGTACAGTAAATATAGAATGATCTTTTGAGAATTTCCCCATATCGTCCCTACAACTGCAAACTATCGAATGTGAAAAATTCAATTTTGAAGGAGAGAGAAATGAAGAGACCATGTGGTTGTAGGGACGATATATTTTTTTTTACAACTTGGTGAGTTCATGGAACTTGTTACTCTCACAATAATCATTATGGAGACCATCGTATGTCAGGTTTATGGCCCATTAGCGGCCTTTGCTGGATTCCCTCACCCAGGTGAAAGCAGCGGCTGCAACATCCAGTCTGTATCCCATGTCATGGTACTCCTCTAGTTTCCCTTGATGAAATTGGTCATATATCTCCTGGGTAGTTTCATCCAATCTACAAGGTTCTGTCAATAAACAATGCACAATCAGTAATAACTTTTTTTTTTATTGACAAACTAGAAAACTGAAACTCTATATAATAAGTCCTAACAGTCCTCTATATAATGGAATCATCAATATATCCACCTTTCTTCTGTACACATTTTATCTAGCGTTGTTGCTGATTTGCAGAAGCACTTTGGTGAAATGCTTTATCCAACTCTCAGAACTACCCTCTGACAACTTGGAATAAAATTGTATCACTTCAAAATGTTTTAGCACTGAAAACTCTTCAATCTTCCAAACAAGTAGAAGTCTGAGTGTGCCAGGTCAGGACTGTATGCAAGGTGACTTTGCCAAAGTCAGGGGGGGGGGGGGGGGGGGCGTGTGAGGCCTCAGATTATTCTGATGAAATTTGGTATGTGTTTTTTAAGTTGTATTTTTTTTTGTTTCAATTTCTCTTTTTAGATTTTATAATGATTTACAATACCTATCTTTATTGATAGAATAATTTCTTTTAAGAGTCTCTCTCCATGAACATCAGCTCTTCTTAGTCCAAAAAGACATCCCAGAGATCATGATTATCTTTTTTTTTTTTTCATGATGCTTTTTGGATCCATTGCATTCATTGGCGCTTTGAAGAAGAATAAAACCAAGTCTCATCACATATCATCACACCTCTATAAACACAAAAAGGTTCTCCAGAAAAAGTCTCCCATAGTCGAAAATTTGTTAATTTTTTTTTAATTTAATAAAATTATGACTAAAAATGTTCAACTCCGTTATTTTGGGACACCCTATATGCCCAATTTTATTAATATGGACAAATTTCCCTACCAATAATAATAGAGGGCGAGACATGTTGCTGTTTCCACAGTATCTCCAGCAACATCTGCATGACTTCTCAGACAAGTATGACCAGCTGGTGGCCTTCAAGCCCACTGGGTGGGAATACAACTCTTCTTCCACGCTGGAGGATCTCAAGCCTCGGAAGTGGGGGCGGGTGTTACTCTATGGTAGGTGACACTTTACAGACTTCAATAGTACCAGAATCCTCCATAAAAATGCTACAACTAAAACTCAAAGACTCATTCTTGAAGCAATGAAATCATGAAGCACCCTAAATCAATAAACCAAATTATACAGTTATCATAACAATTCACACGTTCCCCTTCTTCTATCTTAAAAACTTTAATAGGTATATAAAATAATAGTCATTCTATTTTTTTCTATTCACTAAATTCATTAACCTGTTCACAGATAATTCTTCAAATTTATCTATATATATAAAAATGAATGTATGTCTGTTTGTTTGTCCTTTATGCCTGACCAAACCACTCATTGGATCGCCATGAAACTTTGGGAAGTTATTTAGTATAGTACTGGGAAGGTTTCTAGCAAATAAAATTTTTGAAATAACTTTTCGCCTAGAAATAATCAAGATAAATATTCTAATTTATCTGTTATAATTCAACAATCTGCTCTAAATATTATCATGATGATACGATGATTTTGTAATGTAGAAAATTAGGAAAGACAAAATTCAGGATGACACGGCAATTTATTTGAGACAAGAATAATGATACAATTCAAAGGCAAGATACTATTCCTTTAACTTCCAATTACCGAGGGAACCAATTAATATTGATTTTATTCAACTTATCGAGTATTTTTCAAGGGACAGGGAAAAAATGTTCACTTTATCGAGATATTCGTTAAACAATCCTTTACTCGGGTAAAACCCGGGCGAAGCCGGGTACATCCATACAAGAATAATGATACAATTCCAAGGCAAGATACTATTCCTTTAACTTCCAATTACCGAGGGAACCAATTAATATTGATTTTATTCAACTTATCGAGTATTTTCAAGGGACCGGGAAAAAAATGTTCACTTTATCGAGAGATTCGTTAGACAAACTTTTACTCGGGTAAGCCGGGCGGGTCCGCTAGTTTAATTATATAAATTATTAAAATTTAATGTTCAGTAGAACCTCAATGAGAGGACACCTCTCTATAAAGGACAGTTTTCATTTGCAAAATTACCATTTTTACTATTTAGAAACTCTCCAGTAAGAGGACACCTCTCCCTAAAGGACACTTTAGCTCTGCAATTATGTGTCTTTACAGGGAGGTTCTACTGTACTATATTTACCTAGATTCCTCTTTAAAAATACTATATAATATCTCTCCATTGCCTTGTTTATACGTTGTGTTGTTGTTGTTTCTTATCCCCTTGTGTAAAGATTACACAAATTCCATGAGTTCATGCTCCTCGAGCTGTTTTATGATGAGCAGCGGCCTCTCCCAAAGGTCCTGTTTAGTGCATCTAATGCAAGCCAAAATGTGTTGTGGAGCTGCAGGTGCCAAGCTACATTTTGGGCAAGTGGGGAAGATTTGTTATTATTTTCTATCTTCAATGGTTTGAGATGGTATGTTCTAAATATTGTTAGTGTTGCTTGATGCTGTCTATTTCTGATGTTCAGAGATCCTCCTGGGTTCACTCCACTGTACTAGTTGTGCTTAGGTGGGATCCTCCAGTTCTTGTTTATTTTTGTTTTGGCTACTGTTTCTATTTCTTTAAAAGTAAGTTTTTTTTTCTGTGGCAAGGGTTCTTTTGTGCCTTTTTTCGCTAGCACATCAGCAGCTTCATTGCCTTCAATGCCAACATGTGAGGGTATCCATTGAAGGTGAATTTTTGAGATTTTTGAGAGTTTTTGGAGATAGCCAATTATGTTCCTGTTTACTTTGTCTCTAAATTCCCCTGTGTGACTCAAGTGTTGTATGGCACTTCTACTATCAGTAAGAATTCAGATATCTTGATTATTAGTATTTCTGATGGATTTTAAGGCTTCATAGATGGCTATAAGTTCTGATCTGAAAACTGAACAAAAATTTGGGTTTCTTCTGTTCATTTTCTCAATGCCATTTGTGGTTTTAATGAGACAGCCACTGCCAGTGTGTCCCAACTTGTCTCTGCTACCATCGGTGTAGATAGTTATTGCATTTTTAGGAATGTGTGTGTGTGTGTGTTATTAATTATTTCTAATGATAATTGTTTTAAGTATTCTGGATTTTGGTATTGTTTGTTGGTGGGTTCATTTAAAGTGTCATTAAAAATAACATTTTGTAGCGGTTTGCATGGAGAAAATTTTTCTGCTAAATAATTTTTTTCCACTTTATATTTTAAAAATCCATTTCTTTTGGCCAGGTGTAGAGGGCCTTCTTTTTTGAGTCTTAAATTGGATTCTCAATTAAGTATGTACTTGGAAGTTCTGTGTTTGTTTCCATAACTTTTGATTTTGTTTATATATTTTGGCAGATTGTAGCTTTTTCTATCCTTTAAGGGCATAATGTCTGCCTCGTAAAGTACAATATCATTAGGGCAGGTATTTCGAAGACCTGTAATAATTCTATATGCACTTAGTTGTATCCTTTCCAGTGATTTTAGATTTGTTTCAGATGCTGTACCATAGATTTGATATCCATATTCCAGGATAGGTCTAATTAGAGATGTGTAAGTTAATTTTAGTGTGGTTGCATCGGCTCCCCACTCTCTTCCTGAAATATATTTCAGGATTTTTAGTCGGTCTCTTCCTTTTCTAATAACTTCTTCAATATGTTTACTGGAGTTAATTTCTGGATCCAGGGTGTAGCAGAGATATTTAGGATGTTTATTATATTGCAATTGTTGTTCTTTCAGAATAAATTTTGGTCTCATTTTGTATAGTTTCTTATCGATAGTAAAAAGACAGGTTTCAGATTTTTGGGGGTTAAATTCTAATTTATGTTTATTAGCAAATTTTTCTAGGTGGTGAAGAGTCTTGTTCAAATCCCTTTCTTCTATGCCTGCAATAAATAGGTGAAGAGAGTTGGGCTAAAGACAGATCCTTGTGGTAGTCCTTGATACAATTTGAAGATTTTAGATAGAGTTCCATTATATTTGACCCTGATGTATCTATTTTTAAGGAAATCATTTATCCAAGTGATAGCTTTTCCATCAATTTTGAAATGCTTGTATAATTTTGTAATTAACTTGTTTTTCCATACTCTTTATCAAAAGCTTGTGTAAGGTCTAAAAAGGCAGCTATGGTGTGGTTAGTTGGTTTTCTGTTTTGTGCATATTTCACCTTTTGTGTGAAAAATAAGAGTTGGTCTAATGTCCCATGTCCTTTCCTAAATCCATATTATTCTTCTGGTAAGAGATTTCTTGTGTCGAGGTGGTAGGTAAGTCGTCTGAGTATAATTTTTTCCATTAATTTGCAGCAAATACTTGTGAGGGAGATAGGTCGGTAGTTTTTTGGGTCATCAGCAGATTTGTCAAGTTTTTTAATAGGTATTATTGTTGCAGTTTTCCAGTCTTGAGGCAATTTTCCAGTTTTCCAGGAGTTATTGAAAATATCAAGAAGTCTTTCTTTGTCCTACGTTGTAGTTGTAGTTAGCTGAAGAAGGACTTGCCTGAAAGCTTCCTTTAATCAAGTTAATAAAAAGAGTTGCAGCGTTTTTAATTTTTTGTAATTTGTCAAAATCTGCAATCCTGTAATAATGAATACCACTCTGATAAATTACCTAGTATCAGACACTAAACACACATTGATCAACCTTGACATCTGATAGCATCTGCTGTTATGATGCACTGCCATGTGATGTACTGCTGGAAAGTCACCTTCCAGCTGTCTTCTTCTTCTTTCTTATCTCCACTCAATCATATTAGGGTATCAAGCCTGTAAAGCCTGAGATGGTGTCTGCTGGGGATGAGTAGAGCTCATCAAAGGAGATTTGACATCCATAATGATTGGATGAAGTAGAATACGTCTGCCTCTGTCATTAAGACTGGGAGCACTACTCAGTACCAGGCTGACTTAGCTCCAATATGAAATGGCTGCCTCTGACATGAGGAACAGACGTCATGTGCAGCCGCTCCTAACATATTCGTGTTGGCTGCTGGCTATTTTAAATTTAATTTTAAAAATTGAGGGCACAAATTTGCGTCCTTTGGACTTGATGCAAAATCAGCAAGGATGCAGATTTGCGTCCCTCAGGTCGAAAGTTTTAAAAACATCTCACTAATGAGGGTATGTGTGAGGTGAAGCTGGAATCAGATGACACGATAGTCTAGTAGAGAAGTACAGATTATATTTGAACATTATCGAAGTTTGAGAGAAAGAGAAAGGAAATGCAGCAAAGTCAAAGAGGTGAAAACTGGGAAGATAAACCAAAAAAGTTCCCAGATGGTCAGCGCCTGAAGTGACATCACCGAGCTTCAGGTCGCAGCTGAGTGTATTTGAAATCTTTGCATCAAGGATGCCTGATCGTAAGCATAAATCGATTTATCCCAAGACAAAGCTGGAGATAATCCAAGCTGCTGACTTTAACATTGCATCAAAGATGAAAATCACAGAGAGGTTTGGCATCTCTAAATCAACTTTGTCAACCATCATTGCCAATCGTGGAAAAATCGACACCTGTGTAGTTTCTTCTTCAAGAGGAGCGATGAAGAAATGAGATCAAGTTATGATGATATAGATAAAGACACTTGGTTCAAGAACATGAGAGCTGCATGCATTCTTCTTTCGGGAAAGATGTTACAATAAAAGGGGGGGGAAATAGCCAAAGAGCTTTGACAATTTTACTTTTTCTTCTGGTTGACTCTGGCATTTTCAGGAATACCATGGAATCATGTCACTCATTGTCTGCGAGGAAGAAAATAAAGTAGATCAAAAAGACATTGATACAGTCCACTCCAGACATTCACTCAAAGGTCCTCCACAAAATAACCTCTGATCTCCTTCCAGTTCTCCTTTCTTACAAGACTTTGAGATCGCCCGCTCCAACACAAATTCAAATCATCGACTGGGGCCCTCTTCAAATACCAAATGGAAAATGCTCAACTGCCAGCACACACTGCAGAAACACCATAAAAAATAAACTTAGCTATAGCCTCCATCGAGGAACAGATCATTCAAAATCTAGAAAAATCCACAAAATATTTAAGGAACCAAACCTCGAGAGAAGGTATCCAGCCTACATCAAAGAAAAAATAAGAAAAATAAATAGACTAAGGAAAAAAATATAAAAAAACTTATGACCCCAATGACAAAAAAGTATACCTCTCCGCATGAAGAGAATCGCAAAAACTAACCAGGAAACATGACAACACCAGCTGGGACACCTACCTTGATGAAGCACAATTTGGATTATAGATACAAGAAAATAAGACCTAATCCAAATAATTTAATAGTATGTGACATTTTGGTAACAATGCTGCTACTGAAATGTCACACTATTAAATTATTTGAATTAGGTCTTATTTTCTTGTATCTAGTATGGAAGGCTATAAAATGCCTCACAACCCCAAAGAAAGAAGAAATTATCATAAAAACAAATATAAATGATTTCATAATAAGACAAGCTTTCAACTTCTATGAAAAATCTGAAAGCTCAAAAAAAAAAATCACCTACAAAGAAGCCTGCAACTACAAAGAAGAAACGAAGAAAAGGAAATCCCCTACCAGGCAACTACTCTACCAACTAAAAAAAAAATGTAGACAAATGGAAAAAAAGAAAGAAAAAATATGTGAGAATAAAATAAATGAGGGAAATAGGGGAAAACCACTTTGTTTATACAATTTTTATGAACTCTGTCATTTGATACATGTAAATCTGTAAATATTTATTCCTAAGTTTTTCACTTTGTTTCTTTATCTGTTTCCTTTGTTTCTTCTGTAATGGTGCAAATACAGAGGGTGTTCCATTTTTAAAATAATGATTTTGCAACGCTGTAGCTCACGAAAAGAAGCGTGCAATTCACGTGATGTTATATTTATTCGAAATAACAAGCATTGGTTTATATTTCATCAAAAAAAACTATTTTTAAATATTTGAAATGCCTAGAATTATAAGTGATTTTGTAAAAGTTACGTTTCCAGCCTTTCTGAGGAGAAATACTCATTTACCCAAATTATTAAAATTATGAAAGAATATTGAGAGAGAGAGATATTACTAAGTTCACAATCAGTCCCATAATAAAGGAAAACAAAGAAAATTTGATTACTATGAAATTAAATGAAAAAATTCCTCTGAAAAAAGGTGCCTGAAGAAACCTATAACTTCAACTGAAAGAAAAATAAAGGAAATGGTTGCCAGAGAGAATCCACTTTCTACCGTTAGCCATATTATTTGAAAAAAATTGGCTTAAAAATATGTAAAAAGGCAAAAGTTCATGTCCTCATGCTGCACCATATTGCCACATGGAAAATTAGGAAAGACAAACTTCAGGATGACACAGAAATTTATTTAAGGTAAGTGCAAACTATGAATGTTAAACAAAAGATAAGCAACAAGGGAAGTTTACAGAGTAGCAAAAAAGAAACATAAAAAATGACAACAACAACAAAAGCCTTTATTAGGCACACGTGCCATACAGGATTCTCCCGGTAGGACAAAATAAATAAATAACAAATTAGCATCATAGTTATATACAAATATTGGGTATTGACCTCGACCAATTATCGAGTTGGATCCGGTGTCTGTGCTAAATATTTTGATTGAGCTGATTTCCAGTATTTATAAAAAGCGAATGCAAAGGGTCTGGATTTTACAACTTTTGCCATTAAAACATAAGGCGAATTGCTATTATAGCCAGTCTCTTGACAAAGAATTTATCTCTCTTCTTCCATTGCCGTACAGTAGAACATGTAGTGTGGAAAATCGAGACTAAATTCACCGTTGCATAAGGTGCATTTTATGGTCTTAGTTTTCAAAAGTGAAACATGATTAATTCTCTGTACTGCAAAAAGGCTTCTTACTTGTGCAATGATTCTCTTTAAGGTTAGGGGGATATTGTCATTAAGATAGCATTCCATTGTAGGTGATGAATGAAAGTATTTATAGTGAGAGTAGAGCACTGATTTTCTCATTCTTACATAATCCAGCTGCAAGGACTGATCGGTTGCTGTTCTAATAATAAGGGGGGATGTATCTTTGTAGAATATTGAAGTCTGTACTTCCAACAAGCCATGAGAAGCCGGTGTTATTAAGTAGCTCTGTTATACTTTTTACCAGTCCGATATTCTGTTTTGAAGAAATTGAAATGTCCCACAAATGTGCCAAACAAATTGAAGGTAGCCTGCTGCCTTCCATTTTCAGAATTCTAGTCCAGAATTTTAAAGTTAGTTTTTTCACTGTGATATCAAGAGAGTTTCTTCCTGTTTCGGCCCTCAAAATATAGCCCGGAGTATAGCTTGGAAGGCACAGAAAACGTCTGAGAAAGGTATCCTGGATTCTATCTAAGATTAAGGCTTGATCATGTGCCCAGATTGGGGCCGCATAGAGTAGGACTGTAAGATCATAGAATCCAACAATCTCATGCTTGCATGGAAGGATTTGAGCTTGGACTTCAGAATAATATCCCCCACAGCACCCATCGTGGCCATGGTCCTGCCTCTATAATTTAAGGCAACTTGAGTGAAAGAAATCGAAGGGGTGAGCGGGTAGCCCAGGTACCTATATTTTGATGTAACACTTAAAGGACTTTGACCCCAATACCATCTCTCTGAACGCGCCACCTTTCCTCCCATAAAAAATGATATTCTGTTAACAAAATAATAAATACTTGGCTATATAGTTCCTTCCCTATGGGAGCTGTGACCCACAGCTTACAATTATTGTAGTTACTGACATGGATCTGACGTGCTTCTGCCAAGAATTCCATCGAAGTCTTGGAACTTTGTCCCTGGTACCTTTGCGTCCTTTTTCTTGCGGCGTGAAGAGCGTTTGTCGTTGTATCATCTATAGAGACATCATCATCTTGGAGGGAAGTCTTGGCTTTGACACGGCGGTGGAATCCTGGAGCCAGTCTCTGAAAATGTAGATCACAGCACCCATGACCTCAAGGTATTTTCGGCGATCTTCAGTTTGTCTTCCCTAATTTACCCAGCATCTCCACCAAAATGCCACGTGGAAAATTAGGAAAGACAAACTTCAGGATGACACAGAAATTTATTTAAGGCAAGTAAAAACTATGAATGATAAGCAAAAGATAAGCAACATGGAAAGTTTACAGAGAAGCAAAAAATAAACAAAAAATGATACTCTTTTAACAAAATAATAAATACTTTGCTACAATATTGAGGAACGAAAGACCTGCTGCAGGGCCCTTTAAAAGTACCTGGCAGGTGAAAAATAGAAGAATGTTGTTACACTGGACGAGGCATGGGTTTACCTCAATGATAGCAACCAACCCCTTGCCATTTACCACGCTAACTCTCAAATAAACACCTTTCAGAACTGGGTTAAGCAATACAAGGAAAGTTTCTCAAAGGGCTTCATGGTCATTGCAGGTTTCTGCTACAATGGGAAACTTCCAATAAAGAAGGTGACCCAAATGTCAAGATAACTACCAAAGACTACCAAATCTACCAAAAACTTGTCTTAGACCCATTATTCGACAATGAGGTCCCATTTATGTATCCAAATCACTCAAATTCCATGTGGCTGTACCAGGATAAAGCCACGAGTCATATCACGTTCAACACGTCAATACCTGGCCGAGAAGATGGATGAAACCAGCATTTAGTACATCCCTGCACGATCTCCAGACTTGGCCCCTATGGATTTTTGTGCTTTTGGCTTGCTGAAAGCAGCTCTTAAATCTAGAAAACCGAAGACACTTAGAGGGTCTCTGGAAAGTTGTTAAGGACTGTTGGGATGGTCTTGATCAAATATTCTAAGACGAAGCCTTATTTCCTGGAAACATCAATGCAGGGCTGTTGCTAAACATCAAGGCTTACACATAGAAAACAATAAGTTGTACAAACATTAATAAATTATTTCTAATAAAGCACTAAAATTTTTATTTTAAAAATGGAACACCCTCTGTACTTCAATATTGCACTTTGTTGAATATTAAATAAATAAAACCTCATCAATAGTGTTGTAATGATATTTTGAAGTCTTTTTTAAAAACAGTATTTTATAACCACTTTCTAGATGTTTCACAGACTGATTTGCATACTAATTCTGATGCTTTTGTAACCAAAAAATTTGGTTCCTAGTTATAATTTTTATAGGTAATGATCATTTCATCTTGGCTCACCATATATTTTAGGCTTAGTTCTTGAAATGACAGACACTTCAGGCAGAAGAGTTTTAATTTTTTTATTCTTTTATTTTACAACAAAAATATTTTTTTTTAGCCAGAAAAAAAAAAAAAATTGTTGGAACATCGAAAAAATAAAAACTTTTCTGGCTGAAGTGTGTTATTTCAAGAACTATGAATGCTGGCCAGGCAACTTCTATCTCCAAGATTTTAAACTTAGCACTTTCCTGAACGAAAAGGATAAAATGGCAAACACTTGTGAATCTATATATACAGTATGTTATCTAAAAATTTATATTTTCTAGAAAATCAAACCCTGTGAAGTCAGCGCCGCTTCGCACTATATAAATCCATTGTTGTTGTTTCCTTTGCCCAGCTCAAATCTTTTGGTAGATATGTTAATACTTTTTTTTTTATTCTTCACACCTTAAGTTAAGTATTATTTATTCCTCAATTATGTTATCAGATCAATTAAAGTATACATTATGATTAAACTATTAATATATACTCTATTACCCTAATACTCAGTATTCCAAAACCATCTATCAATCTATATATCATATCAGAAAATTTATAAGAACATACATGTATATGTATTAGATAATAAAAGGCATATATTGGATTTAGTAAATATTTTACTAAATCTAATATATGCCTTTTATTATCTAATGTATTAAGTATGGATTGCTCTATTTTCAAAATGTATATGTATATGGAAACTCTTTATAACAGCCTCTTGGTTGTATTATCTTGATCCCAAGTAATGGTGTTATAACAAGGTTTGACCTGTATACCATAATATAGTGTACCTAGACACAGGTATCAAGGCTATGTTTGGTGCACGCAGGGGTGCCATACAGCGAGCACTCCAGTTTTGAAGAGCTAAAGAGGTTTGTCCACTCTGTCCGACCCAACCAAGTCATCACCACAGTCCCACATAACCAAAGAAATACCCAAGCCATCCTGAAATCTTGGCTCAAGAGCTGACCCACCCCCACTGTTGTAAATATTTCATCTTCTCACTGAATGTATATATATTTTTATATGATCTTGTTATTTTATTTTTTATATATGAGGTTTTGAATAAATTTTTTTTTTGAAATTGTTACCCTGCTGTGCTTATGCTGTATAGGTATTGTACACAACTTAGATGTTGTTGTTGTTGTTTCTTATCCCCTTGTGTAAAGATTACACGAATTCCATGATCTCATGGAATGGGGTATAGGGGTGCAGCTTTCGTTGATCATGGCACCATGATCCAGGCACACTTTGGTGAAAGTCTGACTTTGCCTATCATTGTCAGAAGTGATAAAAGCTAACGGCGACAAGTTTCTTTATTGAAATAAAGAATAGAGAAAAAACTCGCTGTCGTTAAATTTGATCTATTCTTAGCAAAAGGACATCTTAGTTGAAATAGAATGCTGATAGATGAAAATAGAAGGTGACAAGATCAAACAAGTAAACTATGACATATCATTTTTATTGCATCGGTAAATTATTTGCATGTATATATATTATATAATCTAAAAATTCAAATTTTTTTTTTTTTAATATATACAGTAGAACCCCTCTCTGTAATGGACACCTAATTGCAGAGTCAAAGTGTCCTTTAGGGAGAGGTGTTCTCTTACCGGAGAGTTGCTAAATAGTAAAAATGATAATTTTACAAATGAAAACTGTTATTTGTAGAGAGGTGTCCTCTCATGGAGGTTCTACTGTATTTTATTTTCATTCATTGAACATTCTACATTTTTGACCACATAATTTTAGATTATGTCACTTTTAATATTGTTGTAAATACAGTAAAACCCCACTAATACAAACCCTGGATATAGGGAACCTTCCCTTATAACGAACCTAAGCTGATTCCCAATTCTATTCCATTGAAAATACCACCGTTATAACAAACTTTGCTATTTTTAATATAACGAACCTATTTTAGGTCCCAAAATAATAAAATCTATTAAAAATACTATGTTTATAACGAACTTAAAATTGTAATTTAAAAAAAAAATTAAAACGACAAAATTTTGAGCCTACTTCAGCTCGCGGATTGTGATTTCAAAACATATTATTTGGCGGCATTGTTTTTTTTTCATTTACATTCTATTGATAAAGCACAATTTGGATTATAGATTATAAAACAAGGTAATAAGACCAAATCCAAATAAATAAATCGTGTGTGACATTTTGATAACAACGCTGTTACTGAAACGTCACACACTATTTATTTATTTGGATTTGGTCTTATTACCTCATTTACATTCTATTTTTGCTGTATGTTGTATAAATTTTTACACGTTATACTTTTTTATTAAATAGAATATCTTTGCAACCATCAAATTTGAAATAGAAAAAATGCAAATGACTTCCAAAATAAAGGCATTATAAAAATAAAAACGTTATTACTTTAAAAAAAAAGGCCATTTTCAAAGTGAAACAACACAGGCAAATTTTCACAACATGTTAAAATTATAAATATAACTTTTCTATTATAAGACATAAAATAGAAGGCTATTAAAATTGTTTATAAAGAGGAATCAACCTCAACTTTTGCCGTGATCATACGTGTTAGGGCTAAAAAGCAAAAAAGTCCAATAAACTGGCCCGTGATGCAACAAAATTTATATTTTATGCCATTAGCTATGGCAATTTTAAAGCCAGCAATGGTTTGCATGACAGGTCCAAAACAAAATGAAATCTAGACTTAAGAAGAATATGTGGGAACATTAAATGGAAGAATACACTTATTAACTTTATTTGAAAGGTGCAATGCTTGAAGAGTGCTTTGAAGCAACAAGCTATTAGAGCCATATTTTCAAGAAAAAATAGTATCATATAATATGATAAAAATGTTTTAAAATCATCTTATATCTTTGAATATATAATTAATAAAACTTTTCCTAGGATTTGTCTTGATTTTTAAATTAGACATAGAGGTACATGTATGCTAATGATAAGAAGAACCTATAATCAAATAATTAATTTTATTATTCAGTATTAATATAAGGAAATTGGTTAATTAAGGGAATTAAAACAAAGTGACCACTATTAAGAGGCAGCCTTTTCCAATGTGTATAGCTGTCCTTTAATTAAATGGTCTAAAAATTTTGAAAAGTAAAAAAAAAAAAATCTAAACCTTGACTATAGTGAACCAAAAGCTCTGTCCCATTGGGGTTCACTATAGAGGGGTTTTACTGTATTTATAACCCAGGTTCCTGGAGTGCAGAACGCCAACTACCCAGGAAGTCCAGCTCACTAGTATAAAACTAGTTCTAAGAGATTTTACTTGCGTCCTTTTTTGATTACTGAGTTGAACCAGTTGGCCAAGAAGTTTCATGCTAAGGTTGAGTTTGTACGGCTGGCCATAGATGTAGGATTGAGGTGGGTCAGTCCAAGCAGGAAAGCTGTTTGCATTCTCTGTATCAAGAATGCTGGATAGCTGAAGAGGAGATGATCAACTGTCTGTGACTCTTCTGAACAGTGAAGGTTGGTAGGGTCTGTTTCGGGATACACCTGTATAGTGTCTACCTGTACATGGCCCATGAGGATGGTGTTAGTTGGCCTCTCCATGACGGATTTTTGGTTTAAATTTAAGGAGATGATTGGAGTGGAAGCAATTCACCTGAGGGATCTGGTCGAGTAGTCTTGGAAATTTAATACAGTCCATGTGATGATAGAGCAGCCTTACGTGTAATAAAGGTGACTAGTCGTTTGGGTAAAATAAAATAATCTATTATATGAGCTTTAATATTTAAATAGTTTGGGAGATAAAAAATGAGAATAAATACACTGAGTTAAATGAATAAAAATAATTATTAATTAAGGAAGTAATAGCAAAGACCCAAACAGCTAGCAATCGGCTATGCCACCAAGATGGCGGCTAATGTTTTCCAACTTCCCGCCTAGAGTGTGCGCCATCTATCAGGGCTTAACACTCGCCGAGATGCTGATGTATTATTTACAGTTATATGTACAATTAGCAAAACAAATTTAAAATTTTAGTTATGGCAATATCATTAATATTTTTAAACATTTCTCTTTTTTATTCATTTTATTAAAATTGAATTTTTTCTTTATACATTTTTATTTTTCTATAATAATTTTTATTAAAACATTTATAGATGTGAATAAAAATTTTAACATTATGAATAAGACATCTTTTTATTGTGCAACTGAAAGTTGCTGATGGCTTGTGCCATCTATCGGAATAAATATCAACTATTCTCTTGGATTTTTAATTATTCTGGAATTGGCCAAATACCCATTCTTGATTAATCAAGAAAGGCTAACCATGTACGCATTTCGGGCTGTTGGCCCTCAATGTGTGGTGCAAGCTGTACCTCAACGACCAAAAAACTGGTTATTGAGGCATCCTGAAAAATCATGAAATGGGTAGTTAAGGCCAGAATTGCATGAGACCACAACACAATGTGAAAAAATAGTACAAATGTGATATTATACTGGGATAAGGTGCATAAATTATGAAAAAGGCATCTCCTTATCTTTCAGTTGCATGAAAAGGAGATTCCTTTTTCATAATTTATGCACCTTATCCCAGCACAATATCACATTTTAACATCAATCCATTATATTATTTTTTGTTATTTACTCGTGTGTCATTCAACCATCGTCAGCAATGCCGTCAGCCATCAAACACTGATTATATCTTTTTTTTTCTTATATTTTTATTTTTCATTATGTCTAGGCTCTCTTATCACACATATTATAACTTCTCAGCCATCTTTTATATTATTTGAAAACTTTTATATTTATAATATTTTTAAGAGTTTAAGATTTTTATATTTTTTCAATATTATTTTTATTTTTCACTAGCTAAATGACCCAGGCATCGCCCATGCCCATTTTACCCGATTAAATGTTTTTACAAATACTATTTGTTACAATTAAAAATTAGCGCCGTGGATGTCACTCTTGTGAAACGTCCCACTCCAAACTTTGTGTGTTTTTAAAATATAAAAATAAAAAATGTAAATTTTACAACGGTATTTGAAAATTATATTATTTTATTTTTTATATGAATACATTTAAAATTTGATATATACATAAAATAATAGCAAGTGATTTTTTTGCCCTACGCCGTCATTATGTCACTCAAGGTCACTCTTGTGAAACGTCCTGCTCCACCAATTCCTGTTGCCCCACGTGGTCTATACTTCCCCAACTTTACTTCTCGCAATTGCTGCAGTGAGGTGCTGGTTGAGTGAAATAGGGAACATTTGTTAATAACTCCAAGGATATTTGAGATAGAAGCCTGAAAATTTGCCTATAAATTTTTCCAGATTAGTTACGTATTGTGAACGTGTATAGCCGACAAACATACATACATACATACATTGATTTTTATATATATAGGGATTAGTTTTTTATTTTCCATTCAGATAATACACTAAGGAATTTTTTGTTTTAGTCAATCTTCTCCAAAGATACTGAACTATACATAGAGATCTCTATACCTAAATTTTCGTTATTTTTTCATCATGTGTGTCACACTTATTTTCACACATTCTCCGAATATTAATAGTTATATTTATTTCTTAATTTATTCAAATATCTAATCTGTGATTTTTTCCTTTTGAATTTTACTGTTGAATGTTTATCATCACCAAACACACACAAATTGCTTTGTTTTTAAAACGTGTGTTTTTGTATTATGGAATTCTATTAATTTCAAATGGTAGATATTTCGTGTTTCTAATTCAATTGTTAATTTATCATAATTCATTTTAAAAATAGACAATATGACCAGTTAAATTTTTATTTTCTCAACGTTTCAACAAATTTGTCAAGATAAATAAAAATGAAGCATTTGGCAAGGCGTTAAAAATTATTCTAACGCCTTGCCAAATGCTTCATTTTTATTTATCTTGATGAAGACAATTTTGTTGAAACGTTGAGAAAATAAAACTCTAACTGGCCACAGTGTCTATTTTTTTAAAATGAAATATGAATGCGAGCCAGGTAACCTCTATCTTCAAGATTTATCATAATTGTTAGTATAATTTGTTCAAAATAATTTTATTTTTTACAAGCAAAAAGCTTCCAAAAGTCAATAAATATATCTGTTATATTTCAATAATTTGTTTCCAATATCAACACGCATATCCATATAGATGATATCATCAACTCCACCATTGAGGAGACCTTCCTGTCAAACCCAGCCTTCAGCCCTGGTGACAAGGTGGAGTGTGTGGTGCGCCGTTCTGCAGCAAGAAACGGGACCTGCACGGCCTTCATAGAGATGGACAAGCAAACCTTCAAAGCTCTGGGTGCACGCGGAAGGATAGTTGTTGATGAAGTAATCCTCAACTCGGAAGAGTCCGTCCGTGTCTGCTTCTGCTGCTGTGGCTTCGGACACAACTCGGCTCAAGACTTCCAAGTGCTTCCATTTCAGTGAAGAAGGACACAAGGGTCTTTTCAATGGCACACGTTAGGTTATCCATTGCATGTGCTCTCATGTTCTTGAAGCAGAAATACTGACAGGGACAAAAGTTTGATGCACTGTATTGGTACCAAAAATATATTTGAATTCCTTAGATATCAACCTTCCCTTCATTCTGAAATGGCGTCAGTTTCCACTAAGGTTGACTTTTTCTACGACTATTAATAAGGCTCAAGGCCAAACCTCTTTGCTAGAGTGGGTCTCTTGCTACAAGAGCCTGTGTTTACTCATGTAGCTTTTTCATTTGTGCAAATTTTTATAGCATACGCAAAGTTGAACCCACGTATATATTAAACTAGAAATGCAGTTTTTAATGAGGAATTTTATAAATGAATTTATTCCATTTATATGTAGTCTTAGCTGTAATGTAGATATTTATAACCCAGGTTCCTAGAGTGCAGAACGCCAACTACCCAAAGTTTATTGTTTGCTATTTTATTTTATAATTTTGTTTTCTTTTTTTTTTCTTTTGAATATTTTTATTGCAAATTTTCACCAATGCCTCTATGTTTATACTCTAATAAAGTAAATTTATTATTAATTACCCCCCTCTCTTGGCCGCGCAAGCTATGCGTTCTTATAGGATAGAGATTGAGACAATGGATATTTGTAACCCCTATGGGGTATTGGCTGAAAGCCAAACGAATGGGCTGCAAGCTCATCTAAAAATTATCCAAAACGGCCAGGTCTTTGACGACAAATCGCCAAAATATTCTGAAATGACTGAAAGTCCTCAGCAAGGTGCACGAGTACCAGACCACCAGGCAGAAGCAGGCCATCTTCCGAGCAAGGTCGGCAGCGGGCCAGTGTGTCTACCTGTAATTCTGCCCAGATTTCACGCAAGAGGAGTATTTCAGGGCGTTGGAAACCAAGCTGGGTAAGGGCACCATCTACCAACTGACAAAGATGGAAGGACACATCCTGGTCGGCCTCTCCAGCGTGCAACTCGCGGACAAGCTGATAAAGGAGGGACTCAACATCAAAGACGGGCATCCTGCGTGCCCGTTCCTTCCAGGAAGAGGGCCGAGAGAATTTTCCTTGGCAACGTGCTCTTCTTCGTAGAGGACGCTGACCTCGTCACTGCGCTGCGGCCATATGGACAGGTCACATCTATCATCCAGAAGATGATGCAACTAGAGGATTCCTGCTGGGCTGATGCTCGTCGGGAAGCTTTTATAACTCTGCGCGACGGAGTAAAGCTCTCCCAGATCCCTGCCCGGCTGGACGTCAAGGCCAA
This sequence comes from Cordylochernes scorpioides, assembly GCA_030710605.1. Taxonomy (NCBI): domain Eukaryota; kingdom Metazoa; phylum Arthropoda; class Arachnida; order Pseudoscorpiones; family Chernetidae; genus Cordylochernes; species Cordylochernes scorpioides. Next base: position 55,252,111 of record CP092873.1, on the reverse strand, counting down.
GGGAGTGGTCACGCACGTCTACGTGACCTACGGCATTAAGTGTTCCCTGTGTTACAAGCAGGGACACAAGCGTGCCAACTGTCCTCGCAAGACTGGTCTCCAGGAAGACAAGCTGGTGCTCTCTGTGGATGCTCCTGCGGCACGCACACAGGGCTGGACCAGGCCGTCCTCCACCTCGAACACCGTGCCGGCTGCAGCACCAACTCCAGCTGCATCAGCAGCCCCACCTGCAGATCATACACCTGCTGCTGTGGACACAGCCCCACCTCCATCAAGGGCATCTAATGCTCAGCAGGAGGACCTGACTCCCAAGCCAATCCCCATAACAAGCGCTCTAAAAAATCTGGAGCCGAAAACATCAAGGAAAAGAAGGACTGGGCCGGTGTCGAGACCAAGCCCATGCCCTCCAACAACTCCGCCCTCTCAACACCAGCTGCGGAATTGTCTGCACCCATCAAGCAGTCCCCCTCAGCACTCACCAGCCCTGCCGCATCTTCGCCCGGGGCGAACTTCCCTGTCCGTCCCGACGAGACTCCAGCCCCCGAGCTTCCTGTTCCAGCGCCGAGCACCAGCCAAATGCCATCACGACCAGAGCCTTCCTCGACCAATACTGAGCCATTAGCGGCTCCTGCAGAAGATATCCAAGCCATGACTGAATCATCCATCCAGTCTGCTACCCCCACGGACCAAGACATATGTCTCTCTCAGGCCATTCAGGAGAGGGAGGCGCTGGAAAAAATGTTTCGAACAACTAAAGGCTTACTCTACTCTAGCCCCTCTCTATGGGTTTGAGGTTGATTATGAGGACATGGTGTTCGCAGTTCTATTCCGTTCTGAAAGAGAACCACTCATCAATGATCTCTCGCCTGTAAAAAAAAAGAAAAATTCTGTACAATTTCCTTGGCGATGCAATTGAGCACATTGGGGACAAAAACCCCGTTATAAGCACGGGCCTTTCCGAACTCAGGGCGGCTTTAAGCATTTGAGATGATTCAGATGTCCCTTCAGAGAGGGATCGTGTGTGTGATGTATAAATATTTTTATATATTATTTTCTCTTATAACTCTGTATTATATATTTTTTTTCTTTTATTTGGCACTATATAATTTTATATGGCCGATTAATAAAAATAGTTTCAATCTCAATCTCTCTCTCTCTATTACTAAGGTAATAAGATGCACTGCAACTGCAAATAGAGGTCCAACTACATAGAGGTAGCCTATATTTCTTAGTTTTTAGATATTTTTTATATATATATTTTCTCACCTGAAAGGAATTATTTGCATTATTTGTTTTCTATATATATATATACACAATAAACTATTTATTATTTTTCAATTTTTTTTCTGGTATTCCATTTATATTCTTACTAGCAAATGTGTACCCGGCTTCGCCCAGGTTTTATCCGAGTGAAAGTTTGCCTAACAAATATTATTGATAATAATATTCCTGAACACACAGAATATTATGATAATAATGATAATAATATTCGTTACGTTATATATTTATATAATATAGAAAATATATTTTTCGAGCAAACATATCCACTCTCTCTACTGAATAGAATTTTAATAAGATATATATAAATGAAAATATCTAGAGATATGCTACATGATCTTAGCCAAAAGGCCGAGAAACAATATTTTATATGTAGAGATGACCTGGCTTCGTGTGCCTTCTGCTCGAGTGAATGTTTTGTGGTAGAATTTTGTTCCTGCCTACTAAAAATTATTATCTGGCTCCGCCCATGGACTGCTTTAGTGAATATTCCCCCAAAGAATTTTGTTTATATCAATCAAGCATGATACAGCAATATTGTCATTATCATTTCTGACTAAAAAAATATTGTTGCTCAGTACTATAATTTTTCTTGGTTAAAGTGCGACAAAAAAACTCTTCCATATTTAACTCTGTCCTTTTCAAATTTCAGCGAGATTAGTTACATATTGAGGGCGTGCATAGCCGACAAACATATATATATGTTCCCGGCTTCGCCTGATTTTTACCCGAGTAAAAGTTTGCCTAACAAACATTTGTTAAAACGATTCTAGCAAACATCCAATCCCTACTGAATCTATACTTGTCATACTCTCGATAATTTGAAAATTTTCCCGGTCCCTTGAAAAAATACTCGATAAGTTGAAAAAAATCAGTATTAATTGCTCCACTCGGTAATTTGAATTTGAAGGCATAGTATCTTGCCACAAACGAAGATTTGTAAATAACTGTATTTAGCGAATGTACCTGGCTTCGCCCGGTTTTTTATCCGAGTAAAAGTTTGCCTAACGAACATTTGTTAAAACAATTCTAGAAAACATCCAATCCACCTATATATTGATTTATAAACGTATATAAATATAATAATTGTTATACGCGTTTAAATATAATTTTGAAACACATAATTTTTTGAAAACATTTATTATATTTTAAATAAGATATTGTCACTTTTGTGAATTTGATAATTAATTATTTCTTTTTTTCTCAATGAATTTCACTATTATAAAACAACAACAAATTAAATTAACAATGTAAAAATATATTTTAACATTACATTTTAACATTTAACACAAAAACGTTACAATATTTTTTTTTGGAAATAAAAAGAAGTAGCAAGTTAGAAAATAAAATAAAAAACAAATGACTAATTTAAATAAGCCCTTTCTAACTACACAGTAAAACCCCTCTATAGTGAACCCCAATGGGACAGAGCTTTTGGTTCACTATAGCCACGGTTCACTATAGCCACGGTTTGGCTATTTTTTTTTACTTTTCAAAAATTTTAGACCGTATAATTAAAAAACAGCCATACACACAAGAAGAGGCTGCCTCTTAATAGTGGTCACTTTATTTTAATTCCCTTAATTGACTAATTTCCTTATATTAATACTGAGTAATAATAGAAATCATTAGATAATAGGTTCTTCTTATGATTAACATACATGTACCTCTATGTCTAAGTTAAAAATCAAGACAAATCCTAGGCAAAGTTTTATTAAATATATATTCAAAGATATGAAATGATTTTAAAACATCATTATCACATTATATAATACAATTTTTACTTGAAAAAATGGCTCTAATACCTTGTTGTTTCAAAGCATTCTTCCAAGCATTGCACCATTCAAATAAAGTTAGTGTTTTTCTTCCATTTCATGTTTCCCCATATTCTTCTAGGTCTAGATTTCGTTTTTTTTTAACCTGCCATGCAAAACATTGCTGACTTTAAAATCACCATAGTTAATGGCATAAAAATAATTTTTGTTTCATCACGGGACCGTTTATTTGGACTTTTTTTTTTTAAGCCCTAAAACGTACGATCGCGGCAAAAGTTGAAGTTGATTCCTCTTTGTAACAATTTTTAATAACTTTATATTTTATCTTGAAAAGTTCTGAAAATGGCCTTTTTTTTTTTATGAAATAATGCTCTTTTTTTTTAAATGCCTTTGTTTTCTTCATTTTGGAAGCCATTTGCATTTTTTTATATTTCAAATTTAATGGATGCGAAGATATTCTAATTAATAAAAAGTATAATGTGTAAAAATTTATACAACATACAGCAAAAATAAAGTGCAAAAATCAAACAAACAATGCCGCTAAATTTATTGTTTTGAAATCGCGATCCGCGAGCTTTAAACATGCTCAAAATTTTGTTTTTTAATTTTTTTTTTAATTACAATTCTAAGTTCGTTATAAGCATAGTATTTTTAATAGATTTTATCATTTTGGGACCCGAAATAGGTTCGTTATAGGGGTAGTTCGTTATTCTAAAAATCGCAAAGTTCTTTATAACGATGGTATTTTCAATGGAATGGAATTGGGAATCGGCGTGGGTTCGTTATAAGGGAAGGTTCGTTATATCCAGGGTTCGTTATAGCGGGGTTTTACTGTATTGTAATTCCTGTAGTGATAGGCCGGTGTTAATCTGGCAGGAAATGAACAACTATATTTGATGATTCAAAAAGTTATGAGGCTTTATTATACAAAGTGATAATGAGACACAAATTGAACCAATGTTGGTCCAATCAATCCTGAACTATCTGTTTAGGCTAGACTCGGCTTCTCTTGCCTCAGTGGACTTTATCTTTAGGCTTCTTGAACCTCTTTATCCTTAGGCTTCTTGAACCTCTTTATCTCTAGGCTTCTATAACCTCTTTATCTTTAGGCTTTTGTAACCTCTTTATCTCTAGGCTTCTGTAACCTCTTTAGGCTTTTGTAACCTCTTTATCTCTAGGCTTCTGTAACCTCTTTAGGCTTCTGTAACCTCTTTATCTTTAGGCTTCTGTAACCTCTTTATATTTAGGCTTCTGTAACCTCTTTATCTCTAGGCTTCTGTAACCTCTTTATCTCTAGGCTTCTGTAACCTCTTTATCTCTAGGCTTCTGTAACCTCTTTATCTTCAGGCTTCTGTAACCTATTTATCTTTAGGCTTCTGTAACCTCTTTATCTTTAGGCTTCTGTAACCTATTTATCTTTAGGCTTCTGTAACCTCTTTATCTTTAGGCTTCTTGAACCTCTTTATCTTTAGGCTTCTTGGTTCCAATGAACCTCCTTTGCCTCTTAACCTCTGGGTTCCAATGAACCTCTCTAGATCTGCAGATTCTCACTCTCCCCACGCGCGCCCGTCTTCTCTTCTCCTACCCTTTCTCCTCCGCATCTGATGTTATCCTAGTTTTTATAGGAAACGCGCTGTACCTAATTTTAATCTGTGGAAGTTGATTTGCATAGATCTTTTCCCAAAGCCTAGTTTGCATAAAGTCTTCTTTCTTTTAATCTTGCAAAATTTGCCTAGGCTTTCTTACATACTCCCCACAAAATTATCGACAAATAATTTTCCCAAATTAGCATCCAATACTTTCTTCGAATCGATTCGAAAATTCTTCCGAAAAATCCAACTCCATTGGGCAAGACGTTGTACAGGTCTTATTGCAATCCCGCCTCCTGTCTTTAATTTGGCAACTCGAACAATGCCATCCTTTCCTGGATACAGTTCTATAATTCTTCATAGAGCGAATTAAACGCTCCCACCAACCTCCCCACCAAGCCGCAAAAGGAGGATTAAATCTCCATTGTATAGGTTTAACTGTCGAGAGTAACCGGCTACCAATCAGGCACGCAAGAAGTTCCAGTCTAGGAATACTGATCTCTTTGACAATCATTTCGCTTTCGCCAGTTTTCTTATTCTTTTGAGTATTTCTCTTTTCATTGGAGTCACTTGTGTTTTAGCGGACATAAAACTGACTTGTATTTCTTCATTTTCTACCCGGAGAAATACCACTGCGGAGTAAACTGTCCGACTCGCATCAGTAAACAAGTGCAAAGACCAACTCCTCTTATCGATCTCGTCCTCCATCATAGCACGTGGGAACTTGAGCTGAGAAAGCAAGGGTATATTTTTGCACCAATCTTCAAAAGATCTTTTTTCAGCGCCAATAATAGGCGTATCCCATTTAATTTTTTGAATCCAAGTCTGTTGTAGAAGAGATTTCATAGGTATCAACGCTGGTCCTAATGGAGGTTGTCCAGCTCTGTTACTGAAAGACTGTACACCATGGCCTCAACATCCAGGTCTATGGATTTCATCTTTGACTTCTTGTTTTGGGAGGAAGTGGCAGAGGCCTTCTTGGAATCAGCTTTGGAAGCATCGAAAACAGGACGGAGAGGCGTCGTCTTACCTTCAGCTTTGAACACCGGCCTATGCGGTAAATAATGGCGCTTCTCTTGAGGCCTACTCTACACCCCACCGGAGATTGCCCCATAAGCGTCCATCCTCTTCTTCCAAAGAAATCTGAGGTAGTCTCGATCATTCCCCTTAATGGCTATCATCTCGAAATATCTTCTTATATCCGCCAAGACTCCAAACCTATTTTCTCGATTTTTTTTCTTATTTCAGGGATTCTTTGCAGTAGATTGGGTATCTTTTTTAAATACCGTTTCAAAGCGAGTCCGTCGTGTCCTCGACAGGAAGCGTCATCAGATACCGGCCGTATAGGCGTCGTTTTGGACTCACTCTTAAACAAAAGGCGACGGGGCAAATAGTGTCCCTTTACCTCAGGTGAACTTTCATTAACTCCTTCGATGAACCCTTCATTCAACCAATCTTTTGGATCCATATTTTTTTTTCCACCTTTGAATCAGTACCCTGTTCTACATCTAGCCTTTCTTCCACCTTTGAATCAGTACCCTGTTCTGCATCTAGCTTTTCTTCCACCTTTGAATCAGTACCCTGTTCTACATCTAGCCTTTCTTCTTCAGTGCTCTTTGAATCCATTACTTGTTCCACATCCAGCTTTTTCTCTTCTTCCAAGTTCTTTGACTCTGTACAATGTTCTTCATCTATATTTTTCGCTTCATTTCCATCATGATCTTTTCCCTCGTTGTATTTATCGTACTTATTCTCTGCATAATCAGATTTATTTATGGCTTTCAAATCTTTGGATTCTGTTTCTTTATAATTATCCTTTATCTTAAATTCCGTATCTCCAGTTAGTCTTGCTTCCACCAATTTCCTCGATGCTGGAACTTTGACAACTCTTTCCTCAGTATCATCAATGGATTCAGTATCATCAATCGATTCAGTTTCATCATCTTTAGTTAAAGTATATTTGGCCCTCTCATTCCCAGCCTCATGATCAGCTGTATCAACAGCTTCTCTATCCCTAGTAATATTTACCTCTTCCTTTTCCTGCTCACGCATTACGCTAATCTTATACTCTAAATTATATCTTGCCATTATGTAGATCTCACGACTCTCAAATTCTCCATCAATTTCCTCATCAGAAATATCCTCCTGAGATAGCAGAATTGATTGATACCGATCATTCAAATCCACAAGCCTATTATGCAAACATTCAAGTCTAGCAAACTTTGCATAAACCCTAATTCTATCAATGCAAGTCTTTTCCAACTCTGCGTATAAACTATTGACTTGCTCAATAAATTTAACTCTTGCAGCTTTTCTTACCTCGTTCAATTCCTCCATTTTACCACCAAGCCTATCGCGTCCGGATCACCAGATGTTAAAACTAACAAAAAATGTAAAAACTAATAAGTCTATTCAAGAAATCAAATTATGGAGGTAGCGATAGGCAGGTGTTAATCTGGCAGGAAATGAACAACTATATTTGATGATTCAAAAAGTTATGAGGCTTTATTATACAAAGTGATAATGAGACACAAATTGAACCAATGTTGGTCCAATCAATCCTGAACTATCTGTTTAGGCTAGACTCGGCTTCTCTTGCCTCAGTGGACTTTATCTTTAGGCTTCTTGAACCTCTTTATCCTTAGGCTTCTTGAACCTCTTTATCTCTAGGCTTCTATAACCTCTTTATCTTTAGGCTTCTGTAACCTCTTTATCTTTAAGCTTCTGTAACCTCTTTATCTTTAGGCTTCTGTAACCTCTTTATCTTTAGGCTTCTGTAACCTCTTTATCTTTAGGCTTCTGTAACCTCTTTATCTCTAGGCTTCTGTAACCTCTTTATCTCTAGGCTTCTGTAACCTCTTTATCTTTAGGCTTCTGTAACCTCTTTATCTTTAGGCTTCTGTAACCTCTTTATCTCTAGGCTTCTGTAACCTCTTTATCTCTAGGCTTCTGTAACCTCTTTATCTCTAGGCTTCTGTAACCTCTTTATCTCTAGGCTTCTGTAACCTATTTATCTTTAGGCTTCTGTAACCTCTTTATCTTTAGGCTTCTTGAACCTCTTTATCTTTAGGCTTCTTAGTTCCAATGAACCTCCTTTGCCTCTTAACCTCTGGGTTCCAATGAACCTCTCTAGATCTGCAGATTCTCACTCTCCCCACGCGCGCCCGTCTTCTCTTCTCCTACCCTTTCTCCTCCGCATCTGATGTTATCCTAGTTTTCATAGGAAACGCGCTGTACCTAATTTTAATCTGTGGAAGTTGATTTGCATAGATCTTTTCCCAAAGCCTAGTTTGCATAAAGTCTTCTTTCTTTTAATCTTGCAAAATTTGCCTAGACTTTCTTACAATTTTCTTTAAATATATATTAATATTGAAATTCCAAGTTTTTTTTACGTCATTGGAATATTATATTACTAAATTCTCAAATTAAATTTATTATACTTGGAACATATTTTAAGCATTGTTACAATTTATAAATAAAATTAACCAGATACCGCTAGAGGCGCTGCTTGCGAGTGAAAGTAGAAAATTTGCAAATAAAATTGCAAAGAATATTTATTTCAAACCAAATTCAAACCAGAAACCTTCCCAGTAGTATAGTAAATAACTTCCTAAAGTTTCACGGCGATTGGATAATCTTACCTTTTAAAAACATTCATCATGTGAACAAACTAGCATTCATCGTGTAAACAAACCACGTGTTAATTATTAACCAATCAAATTCATTTATCGTCGCGACCAGTGCTGCGCCCAAGCGGTAAAAGGCTGGAACTAACGCTTTTTTGTTTATTATTATTTTGAAAAAGCACATTAACCTTTTTAGTTTTTTTAATAGCCTATATGTTAAACGAAATCTTCAGCTACCTACATGCGAAATTTCATAATGATTTATTCTGTAGATTTTGCGCAACGCGATAACAAACATCGATTTTGGATTTCATTTTTATAGATATAAGGATTTCTCCACAGCTTTATAATTATTTCTCCACATTTTTCACTGTGCTGTCTTATAAGTTGTTAATGTAGGTTTATTATGAATGCTATGATCACACATTCTCATTTTGATATAGTAAAATATTATAATACTAATTTATTTCTGAAATTCTTATAACCAGAAATACTTATCTGTTGAAAATTTCCTTAGGAATTTGCAATGGATGCCTAGGTTAGTTGAAATTGTGCTTCTAGGAAATCAGAATGTACCTTTTGAAATTTTAAGCCACTATCAATACTCTTAATTTTTCTTCACAGGCCCTTCGGGTAAACCTGGGGTCACTCAGCTAATAATCATATATTGACGCTCCCTTACCTCCCCTGATGGTACCTTCCTTATCCCATCTCCTCCCAACCTCTATGCGTGTATATATAGAGAGAGATATTTATAACCCAGGTTCCTTGAGCGCCAACTACCCAGGGAGTCCAGCTCACTAGTATGGACTAGAGTTGAGCGCTTTTACTTGCGTCCTGTTTTGATTGCTGAGTTGACCACAGATTTCCATGCTGAGGTTGAGTCTGGCCATAGATCTAAGCTTGAGGTGGGTCAGTCAAAGAAGGATAGCTGTTTGCATCCTATGTCTTAGTTATGCTGGACAGCTGAAGAGAAGATGATCGACTGTCTGTGGCTCTTCTGAACAGTGGATGCAGGTAGGGTCTGTTTCGGGATGCACACGTGTAATGTCTGCCAGTACATGGCCATGGCCCGTGAGGATGGTGGTGGAGGCTTCTCCATGGCGGATTTTTGATATAAATTTGAGGAGAAGGCTTGGAGTAGCAGCAATTCTCCTGAAGGATCTGGTCGAATGGTCTTGATAATATAATACAGTCTATGATTATATAGCAGCCTTACGTGTTAGATTTCGAGCATGAGTTCGAGACAGGGTGGAGTATGAGTGTTGTAGGACAGAAGTAGTGGCAATTTTTGATGCACTGTCTGTTTGTTCATTGCCATTGATTCAAATGTGTCCGGGTACCCAACAAAGCCTGGTGTAAGGAGCTCTGTTAAGGACTTTTATTATATTTACCACTACCGATGTTCGTGTTGTTCCTGAGGAGCAGATAACTGCTAACGCGGATATATAGTCCGAGGCAATGGTCACTACTGTTTTGGTTGGACTAGTCTCCGCGATTTGAGCTGCTCAGAGAATTGTTAAGAGTTCAGCTTGAAAGGCAGTGCAGTATGGGCGAAGCTGTAGGAGAACTGGCTGATGTTCATGGGAAGGGAAGATGATTGCAGCACCAACGCCTGAATCACTTTTTGATCCATCTGTGAAAATTAGTGGCGTTTTTACCAATTCTAGGTTCAAACTGAAGGAAAGAGGTCATCTGAATGGGGGTATGGCAGCGCAGCAGGTCCTGGCTTCGATACGTAGTTCCCCTCCTTGATCTCCTTTAGGAAAGCCAGCCGGGCCTGGATGATGATGTCAAGAGGAGTACTGCCTGTCAGGGATATGGCTAGTATGGTTGGCGTACAGGGACCCCCTCTCAATATATGCTTTGAAAACCTGTAGTGGAGGCTCCGGAGCTGACGGGCACCCTCCTTGGAGGAAGCGCGACGACCCCAAGCTGAGACTCCATATAGAAGGGCCGGGATTTTGATGCCAGCAGCATATTAAATACCGAATTTCCTATGTATTGAGTTCGTCAATCTTGGAACAATTGCTCGACACCTGCGAATGAGTTTGGATAGGTGAGAGATGAAACTTCGTGTCTGGTCGAATTCCACCCCCAAATGGTTATAGTCTTACTAATAGGGATTGTTTGGCCAAGGATTATGAGTCCAGGGTCGGGGTTGGGGCGGACTCTTCGCCACTGGAAGATACAGGCTTGCGTCTTTCTGGGGTTCAGCTCGAGTCCATTCTTGGTTCTCCATAAAGCAATTTGATCCAGAAAAGTGTTAATAGCTTTGGTCGGCAGTTGGCCCCGAACTTGAGTCAGCAGGGTGAAGTCGTCTGGATAAGCTATTAGTAAACTTTCTCTAATGGGAGGTATGATGAGGAACCGGGCGATGATATTCAACAGGAATGGGCTTAGTACAGAACCTTGGGGGGTGCCAAGCAGAGAGAATGTGAAGGCGGTAGCTGTCCACGCGGAGAAAGACACTGTTTTAATGTCCATCTATACAGAGAGCAAAACAACAACTGACTCACCCGTGCTGGCAAGGTCACGCTCCGCTGCGTCACGTGGGAAAACATACGTAGATGTTTTCTTACATGTTCTCAGCACATCCCCCTTTTTAAGACTTGAAATATATATATACATTACAAACTTTAAATGCATAATATAATTAATAATGAAGGCGATCCACAGGTTTAACAATTCGTCCACTCCGGGTTCTTATCTGGCCGTCTTCTGAGTCGTTAGAGGGATAATCCACAACTGGGGTCTTTTCATTTTCAACCAGTTCCTCCCCCGAAAAGGTCGGCGTCGATGGGTCGGCTGGATATTGCACTGTAACACCTTTTCGTAGATGGAACCTGTTTCGACGTAAAGTCCCAACTGGAGTATCAACCATATACGACCTTGGTGTCAATGCTTTCTTCTTTACAATCCCCCAGATTCGCATATCTGTAATCCAAACAGTGTCACCTTCGGATAGCTCCTCCATGTCCGTAGCTCCGCAGCGTCGATCATATCTGGATTTCATATCCTTTCTCCTTCTCCCCTCCTTTCTTTTCAGGGTCTGAGAGTCCACCAACTTTGTATTAAGATTCTCTGGTGCAATTGGCAAGGTCGTTCGGAGTTTACGTCCCATGGGGGGCTCAGCAGGGCTGTAACCGTTCTCCAAAGGGGTCGATCGATACTCCAGAAGTCCAAGCGATGGGTCTTGATTTTTCTTGAGGATCAACTTAGCAATTTTCACACCTGCTTCTGCCATCCCATTGCTCTGCGGGAATCGAGGACTTGAAGTGACATGTTGGAATCCGTACTGCCTTGCGAAATTTGCAAATTCACGAGCAGCTCCAAATTGCGTCCCATTATCGCTTACAACAGTTTCTGGTATTCCATGTCGGGAAAATATGGATTTGCAACTACGCACCACCACATTGGCTGTGAGCCGATCCAGCTGAACCATTTCAGGAAAGCGAGAATAATAGTCCATGACGACTAGATACCACTTATTCTCGAACTTGAACAAATCCATTCCAATCTTTTGCCATGGTCGTGTAGGAAAGTTGGTTGGTATCAAAGGTTAATGTTTTGAGACGGCTTCCTGGATACAGACACTGCACTTTCTGACCGTTTCCGCGATCTCTTCCGAAATTCCAGGCCACCATACCGTCTCACGTGCGCGAAGTCTTGTTTTTGTAATCCCGAAGTGCCCAGCGTGCAACTTATCTAGGATCTCCAGTTTCATACTTGCTGGAATAACAAGACGACAGCTACGCATCAGTAGTCCACTTTGAACGCCGAGTTCATCCTTGACATGCCAATAAGAGAGCAGAGCCTGTGACATCTTCTTCTTATCTGGCCAGCCTTGCTCAAGGTAGTTGACTACTGCTTTCAGGGTCGTATCCTCTTGTTGCGCTTCAAATATTTTCGTCAACATCTCGTCTTTGTCGGTTATACTCGAGAGAACTGCATTTATATGCGCTGAGGTTGGCCGTTCGTCTTCACCTCCCTCGGTTGTAAGAAGTGGTTGTCTGGATAATGCATCGGCGTCGAGCAGCTCCTTTCCAGGGATGTCCAATCTTGTTTTGAGCCTTTCCATCAAAGGTATTGGTACCCGTCGAGGAGTATGCACAGCATATGGTTTTGCTCCAGGTTTCAATTTGATTTCGTAAGGGTTTCCGATCTGTCCCAGTCCTTCAAATACTTCAGAGAATTCTTTGATCGGGTTAATTCTCGTCGCAACCACTTCAATCCGCCTCGCCAGGTTCAAGAGCTCACATGCCCGGCGACTCAGAAGAGGTTCACTCAAACGACGAATGACATAAATCTTCTCCTTGATTTCATAATTGCCATTTCGCAGCGTTGATATAAACATACCCACAGTCTGAAGTTCGGAAAATTCAGCAGCTCTAAGGTTGATATCACTTTTCACTAGTCGTTGCTGTCCCATTATCTTCTTGAAGAGACACAGAGGAACACATGTAACATCCGCCTGGGAGTCGAGCTTGAACTTCACCTGTTTCCTGTTCACTTGGATTTCTGCTGTCCACCGCCTCCTGCACTCGCCTTCATCATCATCGAGATTAGATGAATCCTCCACAGCTGAGACCTCCAGGAGAAAACCAATTTCTTCATCAAGTTCAGAAACAGCTTTGACTTCCGCAGTCTTCGCCTGCTTATCTGGGCAGCAATTTGCAAAATGGCCAGTTTTTGAACATAGGTTACATCTTTGTCCTTCAGCACGGCAAGCCTGTCCTTCCCTGTGGGTGAAACCTCCGCATTTTAGACATCGTGATCTTGTTATGGCTGACTTCTCCTTCTTCCTCGAAGGCTGCTGTTGTTGTTTCGGTGATTGCTTCTTCGAATTAAACTTCACCTGATTGACCTTTTGGCTCGTTGAGGGACGCTGCAGGTCGACTTGCTGCTGTCGAACGGCTTCCTGCTGTCGAACCATTTTCACCGCCTTTTCCAAAGTCAGTTCGCTGTCCAACTGCAATCTTTCAGATAAAACTTTGTCCCTCACTCCAACCACTATTCGGTCACGGATCAACTGCTCATGAAGACCCTCAAATTCGCAACTATCAGCCAATTTGTACAATGAAGTGATGAATTCGTCCACTGGCTCCCGATCCTCTTGGATTCTTGAATTAAATTTCGCACGTTCGTAGATAATATTCTTTCTGACACAGAAGTGGCTGTCGAACGCCTTGAGGACAGAGTCAATTTTCGTTGCCTCTTCCTCCTTTTCGAACTTGAAGGTCCTGAATATATCATCCGCGCGGTCGCCCATCAAGTACATGAACAAATCGATCTTGTCCGCCTCCTCTTTCTTCTTCATTCCACTGACCACGAGGTATCGTTCGAATCTCTTCCTCCATTTGGGCCATTCGTTGGGAGTCGAGAAGTCGAAAGTTTCTGGAGGTTGAATCTGAGCCATGTTGAATTATCTTCCAAGGTACGCAAAAATCGATATTTTGCAATATACGGGTTCGTATTTTATCCAGTTATCGCTGCCACCATGTTTTAATGTCCATCTATACAGAGAGCAAAACAACAACTGACTCACCCGTGCTGGCAAGGTCACGCTCCGCAGCGTCACGTGGGAAAACATACGTAGATGTTTTCTTACATGTTCTCAGCACAGGCACCTTTCTGTCTTCCAGAAAACTTTGCACTATACAAATCAGTGAATGGGGACAAACCAGGCGTTCGAGACCTTGTATGATGGCTGGTCTCCAGATGGTGTCAAATGCTTTGCCTATATCTAAGCTCATGGCCAACGTTTTTCCCCGGTGGGACTGCCTTTCATCGATAAACTGGGTAATTTTGGCTAGTGCTTCTTCTGCTGACCTGCCATGAACAAATCCAAATTGGTTGTCCGAGAGCCATCCATGGCGATCGGCGAGCCATTGCAGTCTGGCTAGGATACATCGTTCAAAAACCTTGGCCAGAGTGTTCAGAAGAGTGATTGGTCTATACCTCGCTAACTGACTGCTGGCAGAGTTGGACGCCCTTGGCAGGAGTATAAGGCGGCCTTCCTTCCATGGGCGAGGGAAGTGACCCATTCTGAGACATTTGGTGAATATAACAGCAAGCAGGCGTAGATCAGAGCCTCCAAGATCTAGGCAAAGGGAACCGAGGCCATCTGGTTCTGGAGCTTTCTTTCTACCACAGCGCTGTATAGATCTTGTGACCTCCCACGATGTAAAGTCGGGTTGATCTGGAAACATTGCATGAGCAAATTTCCGAGGATGAGGTCTGGTGTCCTGAGGGAAAAAGTAATTCAACACAGCGAGGCAGGTCTCTTCGGGAGAAAAAGGAGAGCCATCATCATGTTTGAGAAGAGGCGGACCTCTTGGGAAGCTGCGTCCTCGGGCGATAAAACGGTGAATGGCACTCCACGCCGCCGTTGAAACCTCCTCGCAGAGGTTGAAACAGGAGTGGCGTTTAGCTTTCCGGATAGCTGCCTTGAGCCTGTTGTGACACGCTCGATATAACCCATGGAAAAAGTTCCTAATAAAGCTCTGTGTTTTCTGGCTGCTTCGGCGGAGGGTTACTACCAGTTTTCTGAGCCGGTTTAACTCGGGGGACCACCATGGTTTAGGTGGTCTAGACGTGTTGAAACGTCTGCGCATGGAGGACTTACTGCCTGTTGATTTAAGTAAGTAGGAGAGCAGCCTTGTCGATGTCTTCTGGTGTAGAATCCATATTTAATAGGGCAGTATTTGGTGGATAGATGAGTTGAGGAACGATTGGAAACAATCTTTCTTGCATGAGGATTCCACTCATGTGGTAGTTTCCTCAGTGGTGACCATGTCTGAAAATATTGTCAAAATCGGGATGGGGTCGGTGAAGGCCAATCCCTCAAGCAAGCTCTAAGAAGCATGTGTCGCTTATGAGCTGGATGACAATGTAACATCAATGGATGAGGAAAGATGTCCATTTGACCATGTAAAGTGCACAGGATGACCCAAAAAATGAAGGTCGTTGCAGCGGACGAAGTCTTCAAGGTTTGCACCATGGGTATCCAACTTTGCACCGATGCCCCTAGTGGGAGAGTGGGTATGCATCCAAACCTAGGATCATAGGAAATGAGGTCCTGTTTATAAGATCTTCCAACTGAGGAAGGAAATATCCTCCTCTGACCTATGACCATGCCAGTAGGCTGAGCAAACTGAAACTACTCGCTGATTCAGGTAGATGGCAATAGAGGTGATGGCGGTGTCCCGAGTGACTAGAGGGATGGGATGAAGATTTATCCGTGCAACAATGTCTGAAGGTTTGTAATAGCTTGAGTCGGAGAAGACTTGAAAACCTGGGGTTGTCCAGTAGAAGTTTGATGGAAGTTCTTGTAGGAGAATGATGTCGGCCTGTGTGGAGTTGGCCAAATTGGAAATCTCAAGAACGGCAGATGGAGATTTCCGAGTATTAGCCTGCAAGATACGTAAGGGCCAAGACATTGTTTGGGGATCTGAGTATTCTATCCTTCACAAGGAGGCAGGATGAGGAGGTTGCCAGATGATTGGTGGGAGCTCCTGCCATTTTACTATAGCGACAGCAACGTATTTGCTTTGTGCCAACCGAGCATTGATTCCCTTCATTCTCCGCGGAACCGCACCGATAGCAAGTGGGATTAGCTGCTGAGGAGGACGAATCGCGGTGTCCGAAGACACAGCATCGGAAACACTGCTTCAATGAGTGGCTGCGCTCTACCTGTGCATAAGCCCAGCTACGGGAATACGACCATGTTGTCCCAGGATCTCAGCAACTTTGTCATCCACCTCCACAAACACAGTTTCTGTGCTCTGCGTTGCGTTCCTGGAGCGATGGACAACCTTGATTGCTTGTTTGCCTGGAAGTGTTTGTACTGAGTGGTTGGAGCCGATGCTGTCGCAAATTTCCTCATTTTGAACGTCTTTGTCTACCCTAAACAGGCAGAATCTTGGGAGGATATTAGGACGTTCATGACAACTTAGATCTTTAGGCAGCGTGGGTAACTTGGTGGCGAGCAGTTTTGCCTCCTGAGAAGTTTTGGTATGGAGGACCACCTTGCCGCTTTTTTGATGGAAGCTACCACATCTTTAGTAGACATCAGTGATGGTCCAGCCTTCTGGACTTCCTTTAGGATTTCCCTCGGGTTGGCCTTGGGGTCAATTGATTTTACAACGACGTGGGATTCAAAGGACGGGGCCAAGTTAATGAAGGAGGCCAAACCTTTTTTCTTTGGTAAGACAGGCTTTGCTTCCTTCGCCGCAACTGAGGCATCTGGGATGGTGGGGTTTGTGACACTTCCCGTAGGTTGGGGTCGACTTAGGCTAACGCCTTTGAAAGCATCTTCCAGAAGAAGCTCTGCTTCATTTGCAAACTCGAGTAGCAAAACTTTGGTGGCTATGTTTCTTTTCATGGGAATGTTGAGGTTAGAGTCCACTAGGATGGATTCGAAAGTACCACACGCAAAGTTGTAAAGATTGTCCATGCTGTTGAACTTGAACGTGTGCTTGGCAGATGGGAGGGATTCACCTTCCTCACTGTAGGGACGCTTTTTGTTTCGTGGTTGGCTACAGCTGACACGATAACTTATCTCCATATTTTTCTTTACTTTATTTTTTTTTGGGTGTATAAAAATATTGTTCAATTAATAATATAATTTGTGCCATAGAATAATACTAACCTTCGCTAACAAAATAATATCATCATCATTCCTTTTTGTTTTAATTTTTATATATCATAATAAAGATTGTTTGTAATTCTGCGCTCCAGGAACCTGGGTTATAAATATCCCTCTCTTGTTCGTAAGCTATCGTCTATCTCTTATGTTTTTGCTATACGGATCATTAAAAATAATTTCTATCTGTAACAACCTCACGCATTTCCCCAGGGGATTCCTGTTCGTCAAATATTTTTTTATAAATATAACTGGGACATCCTTCCTCGCTATATCATTCCCAATAGTGAGTTCAGGATACCCAGCTAGATTCGTTTTTACTTATCACCCGTCTCATCATTACCAATCATCATTTTTTTTTCATCATTCAACCCGGGTGAAATCACCATTGGCAACAGAACAAACCTTGCAGCTGCCTTTCCCTTTCCTCACCCCCAACCTCATGCATTCCCCCAAGAGGTTGCTCGCCAGACATTTTAATTTTTTATTTTATTGATTTAACTGGAACATCCTTCCTCGCTATATCATTCGAATAGTTTTTTTAGGGTACCCAGCTAGATTCTCTCTCTTTTTTTTTTACTTATCACCCCACTAATTATTTCACCATTACAATTAATCATTTTTCCATTTTTATTATATTTATCATCATACGAGTCGGGTAGAATCATTATTTGCAGCAGGACATCTCTTGGTTAGCGGGACAAGGCAGGCAGTTTTTTGGTGCTGGGAAGATCGCTGAACGTTAGGTCGGTTGTCATCTCACAGCCGCCAGCTTGGCTGTTTCCCCTGCACCGCGGCTCCAGGTCTGACGCCGGGCCTTCCTCTGGTAGTCCTTGACTTCCCCCGGCCCTGGTGATACTTGAGACGTCCTGGGAGAGCGCCTTTTGTCCCCAAACTTTGTCTTTACTGTCCCGTGCGGACTGCCCACTGCACGCCTTGCCGCTCAACAACGACTGCCTCAACTCACTTGTCGGCTTACCCGGGTTTACGACATATATTTATTTTGTGTTTTATATTAAAATATATATATATATATATATATATATATAAATATTCTTTAAAAACTGAAAGAGCAAAAGACAATTGTATACCTGATGTTGTGGAATTTATTTGGTGGTGTTCTGGTTTCTCATCTTAGTTGATGGAAATTATTGTGGTAAAGACCAGGCTCTTTTACTGTCTGATCATCTTCTCCAGGCTGTCGAATCTGACAGGTCGTAAATAATTTCACACAGGTCTGCATCCATTATTTTAGAACTATTGGCATCGGGGTGTAGCAGGCCACATGGGAGAGTAATCAGTATGAAGGCCAGGGAGGTCTATAGGCCTTTCTTTGAATAATTCTTTGGCCACACTCTCCAGCTCTCACACCAGGCTTGGTGTAGTTCCTCACGCACACTTCCAGTCAGTGTTGAGCTCCTGCAGCGTGCCATCTCCTTGAAGATGCCCATGGAGTAGAGTTGCCCTGGTTTTGTAGTCTCAAGCTGCAGCAGTCAGTTGGCTGTCAGAATTGGGCCTCGTTTAACTGGGGACTTTATGATAGCCTCCCTTCCACAACACTCTCACATACAGGTGAGTTCCTTTTTGTTGCTGTTGTTGTTGCCCATTTTCAGCAAACATCCCTTCATTCCCACTTAAATTTATTTAGGACACCAGCTCTTTATAACTAATTGTGTTAAATGCAAATACTCGTAGTGTCTTCTGTATCCTTCTCTCTCCTTCTCGACTGGTCGCTGACCCACAGATATTGGAGTTGCCGAGCCGTGCGACCCCTGCTCCGGGAGGTGTTTGCCTCCTGCGAAGTGCCCCTGGATCTGCAGACCTGGCTCTGCAGCGTCGGCCTCCATCCCTAGGCAATGCAACTGACAACTGGCGCCGCACTGGTCGTGACGATAAATGAATTTGATTGGTTAATAATTTTACACGTAGTTTGTTAGTTTGTTTACATGATGAATGTTTTTAAAAGGTAAGGTTATCCAATCGCCGTTAAACTTTAGAATGTTATTTACTATACTACTGGGAAGGTTTCTGGTTTGAATTTGATTTGAAATAAATATTCGTTGCAATTTTATTTGCGAATTTTCTACTTTCACTCGCAAGCAGCACCTCTCGCGGTACCTGTTGAAATTACATTTATAAATTGTAAAAATGCTAAAATGTGTTCTAAGTATAATAAATTCAATATTTAATTTGAGGATTTAGTATAATAATATTTCCAATGACGTTTTAAAAAAACTTGGCATTACAATATTAAGATATATTTAAATAAATTTCTATTTAAAATATAATAAATGTTTTCAAAAATATTATGTGTGTTTCAAAAATATATTTAAACGCATGTAACAATATATATATACGTTTATAAATCTATATATAGGTGGATTGGATGTTTTCTAGAATCGTTTTAACATATGTTGGTTAGGCAAACTTTTACTCGGGTAAAAACCGGGCGAAGCCGGGTACATTCGCTGAATAGTTATTTACAAATGTTCGTTTGTGGCAAGATACTATTCTTTCAACTTCAAATTACCGAGTGGACCAATTAATTTTGATTTTATTCAACTTATCGAGTAATTTTCAAGGGACCGGGAAAATTTTTCAAATTATCGAGAGTATAGACAAGTATAGATTCAGTAGGGATTGGATGTTTGCTAGAATCGTTTTAACAAATGTTTGTTAGGTAAACTTTTACTCGGGTAAAAATCGGGCGAAGCCGGGAACATATATATATATATATATATATATATATATATATATATGTGTGGCAATATAATAATAATGTGGGAAAAGAGAAATAATCACACCACGATTTGGAAGATGAACCCAGGCAATCAGAGAGAGAGAGAGGGAGCAAGAGGGGCCTGCAACCCTGAGCGGCCGTTCGTGTCGCACACAATGCTCCACTGTCTCCAAAAGTCCCGAGGTGTTAAGTGACGGACCCCAGGAGCCCCTTGGAATGTCGTTGATGTCTAAAGTGACACCCTTTAGCTGCCCATCTCTCTCTGGGTTTACGGTAGGTTTGTTTTATTATTCCAGGAAGAGTATATATTATGACATATGGCCCCCGTTGAAGAAGGCTGAACATGGTTTGAGTATACTTAAAGCTGGAGAAGCAAGGAATAGAGAAAACAATTTTACAGTTGAAATTAATTAAGGTTATGGTGACATAGTTTTATGTAAATATAATATTGTATAGTACACAAGTAAATATTATTTACAAGCAATTTTACAACACCGGAGAGTTTGATATTTAAAGGAATTTTTGATAATATCAAAGTTATAAAAGGCTATATACAAAAACATCTAATGTATTATAAGGGAAATTATATTGAGAAGTGTGAACAAGTCACATACACATGATGAAATTCTGAAGGTCATTAAGATATTTTTCAGGCGGACATGGCAAGGGGAAACTTGGCTTGGGCTTTCTATGCTATAGGTGTAGAGTATGAGACATGAGGTTGAGGTTGGAAATTGTGTGAGCTCAGGACTGAGGTAAATATAGAACTACATACAATGTTAGAATTTTGGCGAACAGAGCGAGGGGAAACTTGCTTTGGGCCATTCTACCTTATCTATGCAGTTACTTGTGTAGCGAGTCCGAGGGGAAAAGTCCCGTGAGTAGGTGAGGAAGTCGAATGGACTTATATTTAATTTGCAAAGATAAAATAGTTCGAGATGCAAAGGTAGAATATAGGCGGACAGGGCGAGGGGAAACTGCTTTGGGCCTTTCTACCTTAATTATTTAGATACTACTGGGTTCGTAAAGTCTCGTTGTCAGGTTAGTAATTGGTAACGATTTCAGGGGATAAGCGGTTCAAATATCTTTGATCATCTTGGTTGTAAGTGTAGTCATGTTGCTTTCGTGAGTTAATAGCCGTTTTAGTATGGATTAGAGTGTGATTGAAGTGTTTATATAAGAAATTGAAGGTATATATATATATTTTTTGGGTTGGTTTTGATCATTTACGGGGGTGAAATAAATTGTTCGTTTTCCGTATAGTGTTTTAATTTGTTGACATGAATTGTATCTGTCTCACGACTTAGAGGTCGGTTAGAGCGGTTGATCCGTACGATTTGAGGGGAAATTATCTCCAGTATTTCATAAGGTCCTGAGAAGAAAGGTGCCAGTTTACCGGTGTCTGGATGGTGGTATGTTTTTGCCAAAACGAGATCGCCTACTTCAAAATCGGAAGCTCTATGTGTTTGGTCGAATCTCGCTTTGTCGCGTAAGTGTCGTTCGTGTGTCCTTTGATAGGCCAATTCTCTGGCGTCGTCGATTTTTGGGTAGTTTTGTACATGCTCGGATAGTTGTAGCGGGAAACTACCTAACAAGAGGTATGACGGTGGAAACCCGGTCACAGAATGCGGGGTATGGTTATAAGCCTGAAGGACCTGAGGTAGTAGTTTGGTCCAGGCCGTCTTAGGTTCTTGGAGGCGCAACAGTTTAAGTTTGCCAGTAATCGTAGCGTTTAGTCGTTCACTTAATCCATTGGCCTGAGGGTTGTTGCTTGTCGTGAGAAGTTGGCCAATGTTATGTCTAATCAAAAATCTACGAAATTTCGGAGAGGTGAAGGCAGGAGCTCTATCCATCAAAAGTCATTTAGGAGAACCAAACTGCATCACCTTTTAATCACTTGGGTATAGGTTAGAATGCTGGTGGACCGCGATGGAAATGCCCACGCGTACCGTGTGGCATGGTCCACTACGACATGTAAGAAGGTCTGAGAATTTCCATATTTCGCGAATCCAGAAATAGTATCTAGTGACACTAGTTCGTATGGCAGGACCGCTGTGGGAGTTGTCCCAATTCTCCGTAGATAGGTCCTTTTGGTGGTTCGACTAATTGGCATACTGAACAGGTTCTTACATGTGTCCTGATGTCATTTGTCATGCCGTCCCAATAGTATTGGGCTGCGATCAGTCTGGTCATCTGCGAAATGCCGGGGTGATTGAAATCGCGATGGGCTCGTTGTAGTAGGGTGCCACGGAGTGATGGTGGAACAATTATTTTAGTGACACCCCGTCGTGTGATGGTCATAAGGTCCTTGTCATTGAGGATATACCTTGTGTCCCTCTGTTCTTTTATTTGACCTGTGGATAGAAATCCACAGAAAGGGTTACGGGAGAGAGGGTCCGCCTCGTACTGGCGCGAGCCCTTGAGGTATTTGACCTCATAGTCGTAAGCTGAGAGTCGAAGGCTCCAACGAAAGAGGCGTCCGGTGGGGTCTTTTATGGTCTTTAGCCATTGTAAGGCGTGATGATCCGAGTAGATGACAAACCTTGTACCTAGGAGGTACACTCGGAATTTGTCAACGCACTCTACAATGGCTAAGCACTCCAGTTCAGATATAGTGTAATTACGCTCATAGGAACGCAACGCGCGACTGTAATATTGTACAGGGTAGATGTTACTGTCAGGATGTACTTGTTTGAATACACCTGCGATGCCCTGCGTGGAAGCGTCGCAATAGACCTGGCATGGGAGCCCTTCTTGAAATAGATGTAACATAGGTTGTGTTGCGAGGTGTTGCTTCAATTTATCAAAGGCTTGTTGACAATTCGGGCTCCAAAGCCATTTGGCGTTCTTTTTTAGTAATTGATTCAAGGGGTGGCGAAGTCTAGCATATTCTGGGATGAATTTATGATATACGTTGACGGCCCCTAAAAATGATGGTAGAGTTTTAATGTTGATAGGGGTTCTAATAGCGTTGATGATTTCGGTATTTTTAATATTAGGTGTGTAAGTCCCTGCGGTGATGCGGTAGCCGAGAAAATCTATTTCATTTTGATAAAAATTAATTTTTTTAAGGTTAAGCTGGAGATTTTCCTCTAAACAGAATTTAAAGAAAAGTCGAAGGTGTGTAAGGTGTTGTTCTGAGGAGTCAGAAAAAAAACGAAGTCGTCATAATAATGGGCTATGAAAGAGAGGTGGTGTTTGAGATCAACTGGGTAATCACACGTTCGAAAATTTGGGGTGCTGATCTGAATCCAAAAGGTAAGCGTTTGAAATTATATTGTCCTTGTTTAGTCACGAAAGAGAGTAGTGGTTGACTCTCCTCCGCGATGGGGATTTGATAGTATGCATCGCTTATGTCAACGGTGCTAAATACTCTAGCTTTCGACAGGTTATCCAGTACCGTTTCTATCAATGGCAAAGGATGCAAATCCGAGGGTACTAGTTCGTTCACGCGACGGAAGTCAATGCAGAGACGCATGGTGTTATCGCGTTTGCGAACGAGTGTCACAGGGGGGAATATGGGCTAGAGGAGGGGGTGATTATGTCATGTTTTAGAAGTTGAGATAACTGGTCCTGAATTTCCTTCTGGTAGGCATAGGGAGTTTGGTATGGTCGGAGGGAAACAACCTTATCGGAGATAATTTTGAGCTTTACAGGGGTTATGTTGAGTGGTAATACATTGAATTTATTGATAGGGAAAATATCTTTAAAATAGTACAATAATTGCTGATAAGGGATAGGCAGTTCTGGGCGTTGTTCGATAAATTATTTAATCATTAATTCTCTAGAGGAGCATGGGCTGGTAGAAAGGTTATTAAGGTTGTAAGGGTGAGAGGGGCATTCAGGGGAAGGTTGATAAATATTACTAAGGGTTGTTTGTAAGCAAGGCTCACGTGGAGGTTGAAAATCGTCAACGCCTAAGTTAACCGAGTGAATTATGGGTCGTTTAGGGTTAGAAGTTATTATTCGCGAGCCGTGCTTACAAGTGGGAAGGTCACATACAAAATGGTACAAATGTTTAGGTACTGGAACATAATTTTGAAGTATCAATTGATTATGAAAATCTATTGTTAATCTTAAGAATGGCATAACATGAATAGATAGAATACCAAGTTAAAGGGGTGAATTTAAAATATAAAATGTTTCATTAAAATTAAAATTATTAAATTGTATTGGGAAGGTAACTAATCCGATTGGTTTAGCATGACACTAGATATAGTACGGATAATAACATCATTGTTAATAGGGGTGGAACAAATGAAACTATTAAAATTTTTAATATATTCAAATTGATTTAAACTAATTATGGAAACATTGGCTCCAGAGTCAACTAGGAATTAAATCTTTAAAGAATGAATGATAGGGGTTAAAACAATTGCACTTACAGGCGTATGCTGGTTTAGGGTGCAGGTAGGTTCATTGAGCTTCGGAGGAGTTCTGCTGCTGAAGTTGGCATTACTTGGTTTCTCCCGAGCTCGTCGTAGCTGCGGTCTCGTAGACACCTGCAGGCCGAGTCGATCTTTGGTGTTGTTCGACGTTGTGGACCGCAGGTGTAAAGGTCCGAAATGTCCGCTGGTAGGGCCCTCGCTGCTGACACTGTGCGTGCCAGTGTTGTCCGCCACAGTAACGGCAAGGATATGGTGGGGTCTTGTCCACGGTGGTGGAAGGTGCTCTGCTCTGGCGCGGTGATCGTTGTTGGGCAGCTTTAGTGCTAGTGTTATCCCCTTCGTAGGTCAGCTGTTGGGCTAAGCACAACCATTCTTCTGGTTCCGAGGGTTGTGCCATCTTTAAAAGGTTGCCATATTTACGTGGCACATCGTTGGATAGTGCTTGCACGATGGCACTCTTAGGGAGGTTGATCGCCAATCCTATTCGGACCTTGTTCTTGTAGTAGGTCTCGATCTCGGCCATCGATGTGCATTTTAGCTCATAGAACTCTTGAAGAGTGAAGCTAGGGCGTCGGGGATAGACGGCGCAGAGTGACTCCTTGACCTCTTCATAAGTCTTATTGAGTAGAGCCAACTCTTGTGCAATTTTGCGAGGTTCGCCTCTGAGTGATGATAGAGCCTTTAGAGCTTGGCGTGCTGGCTCTAAGTTGTGGAAGTTCGGCTGAGACTCAAGTTGTGAGAAGAAGTGTGCGGCAGGTTCATCTCCTTCGTAGGTGATTGCTTCTTCAGGCTCACGGTTTAAAAGTTGGTCGAGACAGAGGGCGAGAGTTCGAAGGGAAGCGGCTACAGTAGAGTCGGTCGTTGAGTCTTGTGGAACTTGGTTGTGGGTTTGTCCGATCATCGTGGTATTGCTTCTTGTTTTCTTCATACTCTGGTATATGAGGGATTTGCTTCCCGGCCAGGTCTTATCCTGTCGACTTTCAATGTGGCAATATAATAATAATGTGGGGAAAGATAAATAATCACACCACGATTTGGAAGATGAACCCAGGCAATCAGAGAGAGAGAGAGAGGGAGCGAGAGGGGCCTGCCACCCTGAGCGGCCGTTCGTGTCGCACACAATGCTCCACTGTCTCCAAAAGTCCCGAGGTGTTACATCTACATTACAAAATCATCGTAAAGGTTTGTCTAACGAACATTTGTTAAAACAATTCTCTATAAACCTTTAAAAAAAAAAGATATATTTTGATAATTTGAAACTCGTAAATTTGAATATCTCGATAAAGTGATCTTTTTTTCCCGGTCCCTGTGTGCCGTGTCATTCTGAATTTTGGCTTTCCTAATTTTCTACATTACAAAATCATCGTTTTATCTAGTAAACATTTTTTCCCGGTCCCTGTGTGCCGTGTCATTCTGAATTTTGACTTTCCTAATTTTCTACATTACAAAATCATCGTAAAGGTTTGTCTAACAAACATTTGTTGAAACAATTCTCTATAAACTTATAAAAAAATAATAGATATATTTTGATAATTTGAAACTCGTAAATTTGAATCTCTCGATAAAGTGATCATTTTTTCCCGGTCCCTGTGTGCCGTGTCATTCTGAATTTTGGCTTTCCTAATTTTCTACATTACAAATTCATCGTTTTATCTAGTGAACATTTTTCCCCGGTCCCTTGAAAAATACTCGATAAGTTGAATAAAATCATGGTCGTTTGTGGAAGATGGACGAAGTTCCCGGAGGTCATCTTGGGCAAGCCCCCGCGAGGCTTTTTTCTTGTCTACTTGGCACAGCTGTGTCACCAACTATGCCCCCGCGCGCCAGGACATCTTGACCCCTCTGAATGGTCGGTGGGTACTTGGACTGTCCATCTGGCCGGCGGCCGGACGATTACATTCTCTCGACAGGGGGTGGGGCAGACCTAAGCCTATCTCCGTCGCAAGGTGGCGCTGCTTGCTAGTTAAAGCTACAAATCTGCAAATAACTCAAAGGATATTCAAGATATTCAAGAAATTATTTTTCTAAAACCTTTCCGGGAATATACCTAATAATATCCCAAAATTTCACGGCGATTGGATGTATGGTTTTTGAATCTATATAGTACACACAAACAGACAGACACACATTCATTTTTATATATATACTAGCCGAATGACCCGGGCAACGCCCGGGGTTTACCCGATTAAATGCTTTTATTCAAATACTATTCGTTTCAATTATAAATTGGCGCCGTGGATGTCATTCTTGTATAATATACTAGCGGACGTACCCGGCTTCGCCCGGGTTTTACCCGAGTGAAGGTTTGTCTAACGAATCTCTCGATAAAATGAACATTTTTTCCCGGTCCCTTGAAAAATAATCGATAAGTTGAATAAAATCAATATTAATTGGTTCCCTCGGTAATTGGAAGTTAAAGGAATAGTATCTTGCCGTGGAATTGTATCATTATTCTTGTATGGACGTACCCGGCTTCACACGGGTTTTACCCGAGTAAAGGTTTGTCTATCGAATCTCTCGATAAAGTGAACATTTTTTCCTGGTCCCTTGAAAAATAATCGATAAGTTGAATAAAATCAATATTAATTGGTTCCCTCGGTAATTGGAAGTTAAAGGAATAGTAACTTGACTTGGAATTGTATCATTTTTCTTGTCTCAAATAAATTGCCGCGTCATCCTGAATTTTGTCTTTCCTAATTTTCTACGTTACAAAATCATCGTATCATCATGATAATATTTAGAGCAGATTGTTGAATTATAACAGATAAATAAGAATATTTATCTTGATTATTTTAAAGCGAAAAGTATTTTAAAAAATTTTATTAGCTAGATACCTTCCCAGTACTATACTAAATAACTTCCCAAAGTTTCATGGCGTTCCAATGAGTGGTTTGTTCAGGCATAAAGGACAAACAGACACACATACATTCATTTTTATATATATAGATAAATGAGTTTTAAAAATTGTAAAAAAAAAAATGAATCGGCCAGGAATCGAACCCGGGGCGCCCGCGTGGCAGGCGAGCATTCTACCACTGAACCAAAAGCAAACGGTGTCAGAATTAAGAACGCATGACGATGATAACTGTATATTATGCGTGACAGAGGCGGCCGATGAGGAAAGACGGTCGTGACTATATATAATAATAATCCAAACTGTACCTTATCATGGATGTGGTCTTATTACCTTGTGTTTACAATCTATAATCCAAACTGTACCTTATCATGGATGTGGTCTTGTTACCTTGTTTTTATAATCTACTAGCCGAATGACCCGGGCAACGCCCGGGGTTTTCCCAATTAAATGTTTTTATTCAAATACTATTCGTTACAATTATAAATTGGCGCCGTGGATGTCATTCTTGTATAATATACAGTCGAACTTGGATAATTCGAACCCCAAGGGTCCATAAAAAAATTCGAATTATCCAAAAATTCGAATTAAAAACGTAAATTCTATTTATAGGAAATTCTAGGGACCAAGATAAATATTCGAATTAAAGAGGTTTTCGAATTGAAGAAGTTCGAATTACCCAAGTTCTACTGTATAAATGAGTTTTAAAAATTGTGAAAAAAAAAATGCATCGGCCGGGAATCGAACCCGGGGCGCCCGCGTGTCAGGCGAGCATTCTACCACTGAACCAAAAGCAAACGGTGACAGAATTAAGAACGGATGACGATGATAACTGTATATTATCCGTGACAGAGGCGGCCGA
The DNA here is from genome assembly GCA_030710605.1 of Cordylochernes scorpioides. Taxonomy (NCBI): domain Eukaryota; kingdom Metazoa; phylum Arthropoda; class Arachnida; order Pseudoscorpiones; family Chernetidae; genus Cordylochernes; species Cordylochernes scorpioides. The sequence continues at coordinate 55,224,352 of CP092873.1, read as the reverse complement.
TGAGGAAAGACGGTCGTGACTATATATAGTAATAATCCAAACTGTACTTTATCATGGATGTGTTCTTGTTACCTTGTGTTTATAATCTACTAGCGGACGTACCCGGCTTCGCCCGGGTTTTACCCGAGTAAAAGTTTGTCTAACGAATCTCTCGATAAAGTGAACATTTTTTTCCCGGTCCCTTGAAAAATACTCGATAAGTTGAATAAAATCAATATTAATTGGCTCCCTCGGTAATTGGAAGTTGAAGGAATAGTATCTTGCCTTTGAATTGTATCATTATTCTTGTATGGATGTACCCGGCTTCGCCCAGGGTTTACCCGAGTAAAGGTTTGTTTAACGAATCTCTCGATAAAGTGAACATTTTTTCCCGGTCCCTTGAAAAATACTCGATAAGTTGAATAAAATCAATATTAATTGGTTCCCTCGGTAATTGGAAGTTAAAGGAATAGTACCTTGCCTTGGAATTGTTTAATTATTCTTGTATGGATGTACCCGGCTTCGCCCGGGTTTTACCAGAGTAAAGGTTTGTTTAACGAATCTCTCGATAAAGTGAACATTTTTTCCCGCTCCCTTGAAAAATACTCGATAAGTTGAATAAAATCAATATTAATTGGTTCCCTCGGTAATTGGAAGTTAAAGGAATAGTATCTTGCCTTTGAATTGTATCATTATTCTTGTCTCAAATAAATTGCCGTGTCATCCTGAATTTTGTCTTTCCTAATTTTCTACATTACAAAATCATCGTATCATCATGATAATATTTAGAGCAGATTGTTGAATTATAACAGATAAATTAGAATATTTATCTTGATTATTTCTAGGCGAAAAGTTATTTCAAAAATTTTATTTGCTAGAAACCTTCCCAGTACTATACTAAATAACTTCCCAAAGTTTCATTGCGATCCAATGAGTGGTTTGGTCAGGCATAAAGGACAAACAAACAAACAAACAGACACACATACATTCATTTTTATATATATAGATATTCCAAATTGTACCTTATCATGGATGTGGTCTTATTACCTTGTGTTTATAATCTAAAATCCAAACTGTACCTTATCATGGATGTGGTCTTGTTACCTTGTGTTTATAATCTATAATCCAAATTGTACCTTATCATGGATGTGGTCTTGATACCTTGTGTTTATAATCTATAATTCAAATTGTGCCTTATCATGGATGTGGTCTTATTACCTTGTGTTTATAATCTATAATCCTAACTGTACCTTATCATGGATGTTGTCTTATTACCTTGTGTTTATAATCTACTAGCGGACGTACCCGGCTTCGCCCGGGTTTTACCCGAGTAAAAGTTTGTCTAACGAATCTCTCGATAAAGTGAACATTTTTTCCCGGTCCCTTGAAAAATACTCGATGAGTTGAATAAAATCAATATTAATTGGTTCCCTCGGTAATTGGAAGTTAAAGGAATAGTATCTTGCCTTGGAATTGTATCATTATTCTTGTATGGATGTACCCGGCTTCGCCCGGGTTTTACCCGAGTAAAGGTTTGTTTAACAAATCTCTCGATAAAGTGAACATTTTTTCCCGGTCCCTTGAAAAATACTCGATAAGTTGAATAAAATCAATATTAATTGGTTCCCTCGGTAATTGGAAGTTAAAGGAATAGTATCTTGCCTTGGAATTATATCATTATTCTTGTATGGATGTACCCGGCTTCGCCCGGGTTTTACCCGAGTAAAGGTTTGCTTAACGAATCTCTCGATAAAGTGAACATTTTTTCCCGGTCCCTTGAAAAATACTCGATAAGTTGAATAAAATCAATATTAATTGGTTCCCTCGGTAATTGGAAGTTAAAGGAATAGTATCTTGCCTTGGAATTGTATAATTATTCTTGTCTCAAATAAATTGCCGTGTCATCCTGAATTTTGTCTTTCCTAATTTTCTACATTACAAAATCATCGTATCATCATGATAATATTTAGAGCAGATTGTTGAATTATAACAGATAAATTAGAATATTTATCTTGATTATTTCTAGGCAAAAAGTTATTTCAAAAATTTTATTTGCTAGAAACCTTCCCAGTACTATACTCAATAACTTCCCAAAGTTTCATGGCGATCCAATGAGTGGTTTGGTCAGGCATAAAGGACAAACAAACAAACAAACAGACACACACACATACATTCATTTATATATATATATAGATTATCCAAATTGTACCTTATCATGGATGTGGTCTTATTACCTTGTGTTTATCTATATATATAAAAATGAATGTATGTGTGTTTGTCTGTTTGTTTGTTTGTTTGTCCTTTATGCCTGACCAAACCACTCATTGGATCGCCATGAAACTTTGGGAAGTTATTTAGTATAATACTGGGAAGGTTTCTAGCAAATAAAATTTTTGAAATAACTTTTCGCCTAGAAATAATCAAGATAAATATTCTAATTTATCTGTTATAATTCAACAATCTGCTCTAAATATTATCATGATGATACGATGATTTTGTAATGTAGAAAATTAGGAAAGACAAAATTCAGGATGACACGGCAATTTATTTGAGACAAGAATAATGATACAATTCAAAGGCAAGATACTATTCCTTTAACTTCCAATTACCGAGGGAACCAATTAATATTGATTTTATTCAACTTATCGAGTATTTTTCAAGGGAGCGGGAAAAAATGTTCACTTTTTCGAGAGATTCGTTAAACAAACCTTTACTCGGGTAAAACTCGGGCGAAGCCGGGTACATCCATACAAGAATAATGATACAATTCCAAGGCAAGATACTATTCCTTTAACTTCCAATTACCGAGGGAACCAATTAATATTGATTTTATTCAACTTATCGAGTATTTTTCAAGGGAGCGGGAAAAAATGTTCACTTTATCGAGAGATTCGTTAAACAAACCTTTACTCGGGTAAAACCCGGGCGAAGCCGGGTACATCCATACAAGAATAATGATACAATTCCAAGGCAAGATACTATTCCTTTAACTTCCAATTACCGAGGGAACCAATTGATATTGATTTTATTCAACTTATCGAGTATTTTTCAAGGGACCGGGAAAAAAATGTTCACTTTATCGAGAGATTCGTTAGACAAACTTTTACTCGGGTAAAACCCGGGCGAAGCCGGGTACGTCCGCTAGTAATCTATAATCCAAACTGTACCTTATCATGGATGTGGTCTTATTACCTTGTGTTTATAATCTACAACGCCCGGGGATTACCCGATTAAATGCTTTTATTCAAATACTATTCGTTACAATTATAAATTGGCGCCGTGGATGTCATTCTTGTATAATATATAAATGAGTTTTAAAAATTGTAAAAAAAAAAAAAATGCATCGGCCGGAAATCGAACCCGGGGCGCCCGCGTGGCAGGCGAGCATTCTACCACTGAACCAAAAGCAAACGGTGACAGAATTAAGAACGCATGATGATGATAACTGTATATTATCCTTGACAGAAGCCACGACAGACGGTCGTGACTATATATATTAATAATCCAAATTGTACCTTATCATGGATGTGGTCTTGTTACCTTGTGTTTATAATCTGTTAGCATTTTTATAAGTTGTTTATTCATAGATTAATATATTTATATTTTGACGTATATAAATGATGTAAATTAGTTATTTATGAAAGGAACTTAAAAGTGTTAATTTTCTTGGAGGTGTTGGTGTTTACTCAGCTCGATTGTAGAATAGGAAAGTATTAGCTCCTAATAGGTTATGGGCCCAGCACGCTTCCACTGCGCCGTAGAAAGAAATTAAAAGTTAAATCTAAAGAATAAAAAGCTGAAGGCTAAAGAAGATAAGGCCAGGGAATATAGGGCTAAAGAAGAAAAGTTTATGTTAGGCTAAAGAAGATAAAGCTAACTAAGATAGAGAAAAGAATTTGATTATTAGAAATTTGAGCTATTTAAATTCTGAACTTTATACAAAGAAGAAGAAAAAAATTAAGTTATACTTTTGTGAAATTTGCATAACTAGAAAAATCAATGGCTGACGAATTAAGAATACCTAAACTAGACGGCAAGAATTACTATTCGTGGGCTATAAGAACTAAATCAATTTTGATTCAGAAGGACATATGGGATGCGATTGAGCCTGACTTTCCTAGTGAAACTTCAGAAAAACAAAAGCGGAAAGATAACTTGGCATTATCTGTCATATTATTAGCGGTTGAGGATTCATTCCTAGATGACATCGGTGATTGTAAGCGAGCGATAGATGCATGGCAGATATTGGAGGATATCCACACAAAATATGGCTTGCTGCACATATTACAACTACTGAGAGAATTTTTCAACATTATAAAAAGAAATGACGAAGATATGAAGGACTATTTTGCGAGTATAATGGAATGCCATAGGAAATTAGCAAAGTGCCACCATGTATTTGGGGATGGCGAATTAGCGTTGATTATGCTATTGGGATTGCCAAAGAGTTACGAACCACTAATTATCAGTTTAGAACAGCAAGAAGAGAAGCTATCTACTAGTGTGGTTAAATCTAAGTTACTTTTAGAAGAAAAACGACAGAAACAGCGTCAAATTCCTCAAGAATATCCTAGTAGCGCTTTTGCGGTAAGAAGAAAAGAGGATACATGCAAATCACCATGTCAAGAGCGAAATAAATTTGAATATGATCAACCAAGGAATTATCATAATGCGTGGACGGAAGGGAAAAAAGAAAATTATAATTATTCCAGGCGGGTAAGATGTTTCAATTGTGGCAAATTAGGACACATGGCTAGTAAATGCAGATTTGCCATCTCATCAAGGAGAATTAGCGAAGGTATGCTGAAACAAAGTACGTTAGACCTTACTCATAAAGTCCTATTTGCAAATAACTTTTAAAACAATAACTCGCAGAATATCTGGTTTCTGGACAGTGGAGCTACTGAACACATGACGTCGAACAGACTGAAAATGACGAATACAAAAAGTATTTCAACTTCTGTTGAAATGGCAAACAATGAGAAAATAAAAGTATCAGAGATGGGTGATGTAACCATCAAACTCGGTCACGAATATGGAGGTGAAACCTTGTTCTTGAAAAACGTATTATACGTTCCTGAATTAGACGGAAATATTTTGTCTGTTGGAAGGATTGAGGAAAGAGGAAACAAGGTTTTATTCCAGAATGGCAAGGCCTCTGTTTTTGGAAGTGATGGTGAATTAATTTTGAAATCTAATAGAAGAGGAAGAATCTATACAGTGGAAGAACTAAAGATGGCTAAAGTGAAGTCACCTAGTGCAGATATCTGGCACAGAAGGCTAGGACACATTTACAAAAGGGATCTCCAAAATGTTAGTGACACAGCAGAGTGCGAGGTGTGCCTTGAAGGTAAAATGAAAAGACTCCCATTTCCTTCCAAACCTGTCAAAAGTAAGAAGACTTCATCACCCTTGGAGCTCATCCATTCGGATGTAGTAGGTCCCATTAGCCCAATGTCGAAGGGAGGGAACAATTATTTCGTGACATTCATAGACGACTTCACTCAATACACTACAGTATATTTCATGAGGTCTAAATCGGAGGTACTTGACAAATTTAAGGAATTTAAGAACAGTGTTGAGAATTACCACAGCAGAAAAATCAAAGTCTTAAGAAGTGATAATGGGACGGAATATGTTAATGGCGAATTTAATAAATTTATCAATGAAAATGGTATCAAGCGACAGCTTACAGTTCCAAGAACACCTCAGCAAAATGGAACTGCAGAAAAAATTAATCAGACATTGCTAAACACAGCAAGATGCATTTTGCTTGAATCAGGGATTCCCAAATCATTTTGGGCAGATGCGGTTAATACAGCATGTTACTTAAGAAACAAATGTTCTAACAAGGCAATAGGTAACAAAATACCAGAAGAAATGTGGACCGAACGGCCAGTGAGGATTGAGCATATCCGAGTTCTCGGTTGTCAGACCTGGACATACAACGACCAGCGTCGATCCAAATTTGATTCAAGAAGCCGAGAGTGTGTTTTAATTGGTTATCCGGAAGGAGTCAAAGGATACAAGGTTTGGGACTTCAGAAACAATAAGGTCTTCGTGACCAGAAATGTCAGATTTAGAGAAGATGTTTTCCCAACTAAGAAAATCGACAAACAAATTTCACCTGAAACTGATTTTTTCCAGGTTTTACATAATAATTTTGAAGAAGACTATGAATCTGTAAATGGGGAAGAGACGAAATTGGTGGAAAGGAATCAGAAAGACGAACTAAAGAAGGAAGACGAAGAGGAAGGCCAAAAGGAAGCTGCGATCCCAAGGGGATATTCAGGGACTGATGAAGAAACAATATCGGTAGAGAAAAATCTGAATAACATGGAACGAAGAGAGGATGGAGAGCAGGCTTATGAAGACGAACCACTGAGGAGGGAAGACGAGGAAGGCCAGAATGAAACTATAATCCCAAGAAGATCTTCAAGAATTGCGGCTAGGCAGAAGGAGTATTGCAGATCAGCCTTCCACCATGGGATAATTGAACAAAAGAGCCATCGAGATGAAATTTCACCATCATACGAAGAAGCGCTTAATATGCCTAAAAGCACAAAATCGGCTGAAATCTATAGAATGTGAAATGGCATCACTTCAGGGGCACAGAGTATGGGATGTTGACTTGCCAAATGGTGTTAAACGAAAACCTAACCAGGATCTTGACCACTCTAGGCCTCCGAAGAGCGTATGAAAACAACTTTAAAATGGGGGAAATTGTTAACATTTTTATAAGTTGTTTTTTCATAGATTAATATATTTATATTTTGACCAGATAACCGAACGACTTTACATGTATATATTTGGTTTTAAATGATGTAAATTAGATAGTTATGAAAGGAAATTAAAAGTGTTAATTTTCTTGGAGGTGTTGGTGTTTACTCTGCTCGATTGTAGAATAGGAAAGTATTAGCTCTCCTAACAAATCTATAATTCAAATTGTGCCTTATCATGGATGTGGTCTTATTACCTTGTGTTTATAATCTATAATCCAAATTGTACCTTATCATGGATGTGGTCTTATTACCTTGTGTTTATAATCTATAATCCAAACTGTACCTTATCATGGATGTGGTCTTATTACCTTGTGTTTATAATCTACAACGCCCGGGGTTTACCCGAAAAATGCTTTTATTCAAATACTATTCGTAACAATTATAAATTGGCGCCGTGGATGTCATTCTTGTATAATATATAAATGAGTTTTAAAAATTGTAAAAAAAAAAATGCATCGGCCGGGAATCGAACCCGGGGCGCCCGCGTGGCAGGCGAGCATTCTACCACTGAAACAAAGGCAAACGGTGACAGAATTAAGAACGCATGACGATGATAACTGTATATTATCCGTGACAGAGGCCACGACAGACGGTCGTGACTATATATTAAATAGACTAGCGGATGTACCCGGCTTCGCCCAGTTTTTACCCGAGTAAAGGTTTGTCTAACGAACATTTGTTAAAACAATTCTCTATAAACTTATAACAAAAAAAAGATATATTTTGATAATTTGAAACTCGTAAATTTTAATCTCTCGATAAAGTGAACATTTTTTCCCGGTCCCTTGAAAAATACTCGATAAGTTGAATAAAATCAATATTAATTGGTTCCCTCGGTAATTGGAAGTTAAAGGAATAGTATCATGCCTTGGAATTGTATCATTATTCTTGTCTCAAATAAATTACCGTGTCATCCTGAATTTTGTCTTTCCTAATTTTCTACATTACAAAATCATCTTTTTATCTATTCTCCCAATATATATATTGCATATAAATGATAAAACTAACTTTGACTTCTGCGTAATTAATAGGTAGAAAATCTTACTTTTGATAAATAATCTTTAAGATAATAAACTTAGTGATAATAAAACTTATAGATAAAAACTTGTTATCCCCGCTAGGGGGCGCTGCTTGCGAGTTAAATCTACAAATCTGCAAATAACTCTAAGGATATACAAGTTATTAAAGAAATTATTTTTCGAAAACCTTCCCGGGGATATACCTAATAATATCCCAAAATTTCACGGCGATTGGATGTATGGTTTTTGAATCTATAGAATACAGACAGACAGACATTCAATTTTATATATATATATAGACTAGCGGACGTACCCGGCTTCGCCCGGGTTTTACCCGAGTAAAGGTTTGTCTAACGAATCTCTCGATAAAGTGAACATTTTTTTCCGGTCCCTTGAAAAATACTCGATAAGTTGAATAAAATCAATATTAATTGGTTCCCTCGGTAATTGGAAGTAAAAGGAATAGTATCTTGACTTGGAATTGTATCATTTTTCTTGTCTCAAATAAATTGCCGCGTCATCCTGAATTTTGTCTCTCCTAATTTTCTACATTACAAAATCATCGTATCATCATGATAATATTTAGAGCAGATTGTTGAATTATAACAGATAAATTAGAATATTTATCTTGATTATTTTAGGCGAAAAGTTGATTCAAAAATTTTATTTGCTAGAAACCTTCCCAGTACTATACTAAATAACTTCCCAAAGTTTCATGGTGTTCCAATGAGTGGTTTGGCCAGGCATAAAGGACAGACAGACACACATACACTCATTTTTATATACAGGGTGATCCAAAAGTCCCGCACAACTTTTAAAATTAATAACTCCGCGAATATTTGCGCTAGAGCAATGCGGCAAACACCATTGTGTTCAGGATGCAACGGGATTTTTTATGGCAAATAATGAAAAATTCAAAATTGATTTTGGTTACAACTTTATTCGCTAGATGGCGCTCTACCAAAATCAGCGATTCAGCGGCCAAATTGTTTGATAAATTGCAAAATATAACTGAACGACACGTATTTTTCCTTTTTGAATACCAGGAAAGAACCCTAATAATATCAAATGATAAATTAATAAAACACCATTTCGCCAAAAGTTAGAAGAAATGGTTAACGATTTTTAAATACAATCTGAGATATGTAAAATAGGTATATGCAAATTAAAACATGTAGCAAAAAAAACTGATATTTTAGATGCGGTTTGCTGGAATCCTCTCAGCTATTCAAATTTCGAAAATATTAATTTTCTAATTTTTTTTTTTAATTCAACTCTCTCTCAGTATCGATTATATTTATTTTAATTCATTTGAAAAATATTTTTATATCTCTGATGATTTATTTTACTCTGGAATGCCGTTGTTGTTTTCGTCGTGTCCAAAAAAGAGCCTCAGATGTCTCCATGCATCTCTATCACAGCAGCAGCAGCATTGTCCACTATCTTGGGTGTGTAAAGCAGCTGCTCTGGGTTTATGTCAATTTTCTGCAAGGCTGCGTCCATTGCTGGACATGAGAATATGTGAGTAGGTGTTAGTTCCACACCAGTACAGTTGTTGCATGTCCTATAGGTTCTTGTGCCATCTGGATGTATTGTCATTTCTTTATAGTGTTTGGTTCTAAGCCGTGTAATAGTTTTTGTCATTTTTCTCTCAGTGTTTATTTCGCATTTTGATTTTTTTTCTTCTTATTTTTGTTCAATTATCTTGTATTTTTCCAAAGCATCAGCGTCAAATAATGGCATTTGTCCTTTCCTTTGGCTCAACTTTCTGGCTTCCTTTGCAAATTCAACTGCCATTTCTTTACCCCCGATCCAAACACTGGCAGGAATCCATTGTAGAATGCAGTTATTCTCCAATGATATCAGTTGAGTAAGTAACGAGTGTATTTTCTGTGTGATTATAGTATTGCCCTTCTGAATTGCTTCTAGATCGGATATGAAGTCGTTGTACGGTATATTATAATTCCTTATAATTTATCTGATCGCATAAACCAATTGGGTCATGTCCGTTCTTTTCAAGTATGTTTTTGTTCTCTTTTTTTTTATTGCAGGGTTCATTCAGGTTAAGATTGATGATTACATTTGATGGCAATGGGGAAGGAAATATTGGTTATTCTCGAATTTGAAATTCATTATGTTTCATATTTGTGCTCTTTCTAATATTGTTGTCGTACTGAAGTGTTGAAAATCTTTTGAGCCTTTCTGTTTTGTCCAGTTTAAATAGGTTCTATGGGATATGTGTTCAGTTTCTTTAGTTTTTAAGCTATTGGTGAATTTTATTGTTTTTAATTGTCTTCTGCTTTCAAGTAGGTCTAGACCACATTCTCTCTGAATTTTCTAATTGTTGGTATTTGAAACAGAACCAGTGATTAATTTGGCCGCTTTTGCTTGAACACTGTCTAGTCTTTTTTATTTAGTAATGAACCTGAGGGAGCCCAAACAGGTGGCCTTATTGAGGTGATATATGTTGTTCTGAGAATTTTGGGTTTTGCTCCCCAATTTGTTCCACATAGCCTTCTCAGAATGTTTAGGTTTCTGGTAGCTCTATTTGAAGTGCTAATTATGTGTTCTGTAAATCGCAATTCCTCATCAAGTATCACACCTAGATAATTTGGAGATCTAATTTTATCAATTATATGGTTGTTTATGCTTATTTTGGAGTTAAATCCATGCCTTTTTTCCTGTCAGTGAAGGAGACCTATAGGTTTGTGTTTATTGGGTTTATTGTCATTTTGAGTTTCATTGCCCACTTCTCCAGTCCTCTCATTGATGTGTTCAGTATTTTTCTGATATTTCTATACTGCTACTTGTGTGCCATATGACTATATAATCTGAATAACAGGCAACCATTGTGTCTTCAGTGAGGATGGATGTTGTTAAGGTTGTGTCGTAATTAGATGTACAACAACTCAAACTTGACCATGACTCTTTATTCAGCTCTTATTCTTTTCGTTTGGCCAACAAAAAATGTCCAATTTATATACACATATATTCTTACATAATGAGACTTTAAAGAATGCAAATAATCTTAATCTATTTTCATACACAAAACATCTCCCCCCTTGATGAAACTCCAGTCCGTCTGGGGGTTTCAGTGCACAGAAGCAGTCTCCTCCTTGTTTCCTGATGTAACCTCTGGAACCTCCTCTTCACTTTATTTCTGACTTCCACCTACAGGCTTCTCTCCTGATGTTCGAGGAAGTATCAAATTTCTTGTCTCCACTTGTTTCTTTCTCACAGGTCGCAATTTATTGATATGCCTCTTATACACGACGCTCTCGCAACTTATAAGGTAGTGACGGTAGCTCAATAATTTCAAAATGGTACCTTTTTACCGTTTAGGTCCAGTTGCATAGTTGCGGAAATAAACCTCGCAACCTGTAGTAAACTGCTCCTGCCTTCTTACGGCCTCATGAAATACCTCTCGCGGATTTCCCATCTTGGTATTAAATTCGAAAATCTTGATCTTAAACTTCTCTTCATTAGCAGTTCCGCGGGGGAATTCTTTTATTACAGTTTGGGGGAATGCTCTATGAGCAAATAGGAATCTTTGTAGATTCGTCTCTAAATCATCCTTCCCATTATTATTTCTCAAAAGGTTTTTAAACTCTCTTACATATCTCTCAGCTAAACCATTTTTACTAAGATTATACGGACTGGTCTTAGTGTGCCGTATACCATTCATTTTGGTAAATTGCTCGAATTCACCGTAGACAAACTGTCTTCCGTTATCTGTAACCAAAAATTAGGACAATCCAAATCAGGCAAAAAATTCTCTAAGATGATTTATAATCGTTTTGCTGGTAATATCTTTGATGATAAAAATTTCTATCTACTTTGAGTATGCGTCCACGAGAACCAAAAATATTCTTCCCATGAACGGACCCGCTAGATCAAGATGAAGTCGATGCCACGATTTTTCGGGCCAAGTCCATTCCGAGATGGTAGCCGGGGGCATGCTTGCCGATTCTTGGCATACTCTATATTCTCTAGTTAAATCCGATGTTACTGTCTATGCCTGGCCACCAGAAAATACCGTCTGGCAATCATCTTCATTTTAACAATCCCCATGTGTATTTCAGGCAAGTCATTTAGAATTAAAGATCTTAATTTTTGGGGAATTACCACTTTTTCGCGCCATTGAAGACAACCAAACTCCAAACTTAATTCCTCATTGATCTTATTATGAGGAGCTAGTGGGTTTTTTCTCGGTACCCTTGTGAATTTCCACACACAGTTGCCTTCTCTTACATTCCTTAATACTATAGACAGTATTTTATCTTGGGGCGTCTCATTAGCTACCTCTATAAAAGAGAACGGTACCTCATTCAACTTCCTGAGAAGAAGTACCTGGTCTTCATCAAGAGACTCCCTGACACTCGATTCTAAAGGAAGACGTGACAATGCGTCAACATTGGAATTATCACTAGTTTTCGAAATTCCACAGTATAATTAAATGCAGCTAATTTTAAGGACCATATTTTAATTCTGGATGATGCACATATGGGAATTGTTTTCTGAGGAGAAAATATATGAATTAAGGGTCGGTTGTCTGTGACCAATACAAATTTTCGTCCCAGTAAGTATTGTCTGAATTTCCCAACGTCAAAAGTTATGCTCAACGCTTTCTTTTCTAGTTGAGAGAAACGTTCTTCCGCTTCGGTTAATGTTCTAGAAGCAAAAGCTATAGGGCATTATTTCTTTCTAGCATTTATATGACTCAGAATTACGCCTAGTCCATAGTCCATTAATAATGATTTACATTTTTTAAATAACATTCGATATTCTTTCGTCCAATTGCATCTACAATTTTTATTCAAAAGTTGATAGAATAGCGCTAAAATGTTTGTATATTCTTTATGAATCTATAATAATAAATTAAGAGTCCTATGAAAGATCTTAATTGCGAAACATTCTTTAGGTTCAGGCGCCTCTATCACTGCTTTAATTTTATTTTCTAAGGGATGCAGTCCATATTTATCCTTTTTAAACCCTAAATATTCCACCGATTTCTTTTTAAATTTACATTTATATCTGTTTAACTTTAAACCTTTTTCTAGCAATCATCTGAACACTAGATCCAACTTTTGTTCATGATCTTCAAAGTTTTTTCCTGCAACCAAAATATCATCTATGTAGCAGGCCACACCTGACTAATCAGAAAATAGACCTACCATAATCCTCTGAAATTTATTTTGTGCTACCGCTACGTCATATGGTAGTCTTTTATAAGAAAACAACCTCTTTGTTGTGTTTATATCAACAACAGCTTCGGCTTCTTCCGCTAACCTTACTTGTAAGTAAGCCTGTGATAGGTCTAGAGTCGAAAGTACGGTGCTTCTAGATAATTTTAAAAAGATCTCATCGATCGATGGAAGGGGGGATACCTATCTAATTCTATTGCTTTATTAGCTGTACATCTAAAGTCACCACATATCCTTACATTACCATCCATTTTTATTACCGGTATAATTGGAGCGGTCCAATATGCATGAACTATAGGTTATAAAATGCAAGAATTCACTAAACGATCAATTTCATTCTCTACTTTGTTTTTAGAGAGAAAGGTGAACTTCTGGCCTTACAAAACACAGGAGTCACATCCTTTTTTAAATTAAAATTTATTTTAACATCCTTTAGACAGCCCAAATCTTTGTTAAACAAATATGCATATCTATCAATCAAACTATTTCTGTTAGATTCATTATTTAAATTTTTAATGCTAAACAATCTAGAATAATCAAGTTTTAACTGTTTAAGTCATTCTCTTTCTAACAAAATCACCTGGAATTTTCATTTACAACTATTAATCGTAAATATTGGTTGGCTTCTTTTACAAAAACATTTATTTGCCCTTTAATCTCTATTGATTTACCACAAAAGGATTTTAATCTTAAATTTGCTGGAAATAATTTTTTACCTTGCCAATAAATCTTATAAATATCTTTAGGTATTAACGTAACTGGACTTCCTGTATCTATTGTAAAGCACAAAGTATATTCATCTACTGTTAAATTTTTTTATTGTGGCATCAGTTTCGCCCTGTACAGAATAAATAGAGTCCTCTTGTACAAATTTAAATCCCCACATTTTTTACTAGTTTTCCAGACCCTACTTAAATGACCCAGTTTTTTACATTTTAAAACAAGTCTTTGTTCTATGAGGGCAAACAGAGGCCACGTGTGAATGTCTTTCACCACATCTATAACACATTATTTCTCCCCTTTGTCTGAAAGGCCTATGCTGCACCATACTAATATTGTACTCACCCTTTTTATATTTTCCATTCACAGGGGATATCTTGACCACTAATTTATCTTCTAATTCTCTTGTATTTATCTGCGCCAGTTCGAACGAGATCGCCACTGCAAAACTTTATCCAGGGTGACATCGTCGTTTTCTTGTAGTAGCTTCTTTTGCAGGCTTTCCAACTTGATTCCAGCCACAAAACGGTCTCGCATCATGGTTCCCAGCATATCGAAGAAATTACAATTTATTGCTAAATGTTTCAATTCTCTAAGATATTCCGAAATTGATTCTCCTTCCTGTTGAATTCTCTTTAAAAGTCTGCATCGCTGTGGTATCACTTTCTTCTTTGGATCCAAATGCAGCTTAATTCTTTGAATGATAGTATCATAGGGATGATCTTTCGTTAGACCAGGAAGAAAATGTCGTTTCCCTGCTTCAAAGTTTCAGAATATGGTAGCGAGAGGTAAAAATCAGCACTTTAATCTCCTCCTTCAGATGCCAAAAAGAAAGCCTCAAATTTTTGTACAAAAAGATCGAAGTGTCCTCCACTGGGCTATAGCATCTAAAAGGTACTATTAACTTTGAACTTGTCATGCTGATCTTTTCTACTCCTTTGTTTTCTTGATCCAGATAGTTTAAAATATGTAGTTGTTATACTTGCATAGACGCCGTTTTCCTCAGCTTTTTACTGGCTCTGTAGATCACGCATCCTCGTCGCCACTTTTGTTGTGTCGTAATTAGGGTCTCCAATCCCGGTACATATTTTCAATCCCGGGATTCGGATTGCTTTTTTCTCAATCCCGGGATTGAAAAACATTTTCGTCTTTCTACGCCAAGAGGTATATTGTTTCGTTCGTTATATTTTATTTTTTTCTTTTATATAGTGCCAATGACGTGGCACTTACTTCGATGAAAACAACCTGAAAGCCATATATTTTGTGGACCAATAATGTAACCCAATTTTACCATCATTGCGCACCCATCAGTTGTAACACAAACAATATAAGTTTCGAAGTCGATTCCAAACTCCAAGAGCTTAGCACTAATGACATATTTGCATTGTTCAGAGGAAAATACTCCAGATATTCGAGTCAAGCCAAGATTCCACATCTTGGTACGGCTATGAATATTAATGTTCAGGTAACGCTTGCTTCTGATTGACGTCCATTCAACCAGCGTAAGGCTGAAAAGTTGCCCCTTTCCTTTCTCCATCTGAAGCTCTCGAACGACCTTCTCACGAAATGTGTCCGCATAACGACACACTTTAATCTTAATGGTCTCTGCGGAGAGAGGAATTTCATGTCCAAGAGCATTGAGGCACTTGCGTAGATCCTTAGATGTGACAAAAACGGAGAATGGCAATCCGTCGAGAGCTATCATTCTAGCTAGCACAGCATCAATCGATCGATCGATGGAAACAGAAGAAAAATGATCGAGAATTGATATCTTGGGGGTCTTATTTGCAGGGGTCTGTGTATCAACTTCGTCTTTAACTTGTCTCTTCGAAGTTTCGATTCCGTGGACCGCCTTCTGGTGTACATGCAGCCCTTTTGTTGTCCCACCGACGCATTTCAAAATCCTTTTGCACGCTATACACTGTGTATTTTGGCCAGATCCGTCTCGTATGTAATAGCACCAGATTCCTTCTTATTTAAAAGGAATAAACTTCGCCATCACAATCAAGAGTGATAAGCTTACCAAAAATGTCCGACGCGTTTTCCTTTGAGAAATAACAAGGTCCGATAATATTGTTTTAGAGACTTTGTTTTATGTTCGTATAAGTTGAAAAATACTTTAGGCTGATGCTTGATGTTGACGAAGCATTTAATGAAATGACATTAAATAATTTCAATTTAAATTAAATGACAAAAAAGCTAGCGAGGGTTTCACAAAATGAACAGCAGAGCAGTGCGTTCATGATGACCAATGCATACAGAGTACAGGATGGAGAGTATAAACATAGATTAAAAAAATTATAAAACAATTTGGAGCCTAGATAAGAGGCTAGTGGCGGGTCCATGTTACACGCAGGTCAGCCACAAAAATAAAGGGTTGCCGCTACAATCTAAGAAGCCACTATTTGCATGTCAACAAAAACTGGGGTCCCCTCCATGTATACTGCTGCATACTCTCATTCTAGAGGCTGTCATTTTGGAAAGATCTTGCAGAATAACCCTTCGTTATTAGTGCATGAAAATAATTTCAAATCTCTCAGAAAAAAAAAGACCCGAAATTCAGCTGTTTAAACAATACGTCAAAAGTGTGCTATCTTATCATCTGCTTGATTACCAAAATGTAGATAATAAAAAATATTTTTGCGCTGGTTTTCATGCACAA
This sequence comes from Cordylochernes scorpioides, assembly GCA_030710605.1. Classification (NCBI taxonomy): domain Eukaryota; kingdom Metazoa; phylum Arthropoda; class Arachnida; order Pseudoscorpiones; family Chernetidae; genus Cordylochernes; species Cordylochernes scorpioides. The sequence goes on along the minus strand of CP092873.1, from coordinate 55,207,986 downwards.
ACCAGTAATCCCGGGATTTTTCGAGCAGAATCCCGGGATTTCGGGATCATTATTTGGCTCCGGGATTGGAGGCCCTAGTCGTAATTAGACGTACAAGAGCTCAAACTTGACAATGGCCAAAAACAAATGTCCAATTTATATATACATATATTTTTACATAATGAGGCTTTAAATAATACAAATAATACTCATCTATTTACATAAACAACAGTTAACATATAGCGAGAAGAGTAGAGGACTGAGCACAGATCCCTGAGGTACACCAGCCCATGTTCTTCGGTCCTTGGAAAATGCTCCATATCTGCAATACAGATTAAGATTTTTCCTTTTACTCCGATGTTGTGCAGCCTTTCAAGTAATTTCTCCCTTCACACTCGATCAAAAGCTGAGGTCATATCCAGGAATACGGCCGTTGTCTTCTTTGGCGGTTTTTTTCTAGAAATCTATTATTGATTGACAGAAGTAGAACAGTTTATCAGTTGTACAGTGTCTGGATCTTTAGGCAGTTTGGTAGGAGTTTATTTTATTATTGTTAGTGAGCCAGACTATGAGCCTACAGTGGATAATTCATTCTGTTATTTTACAAAGTAAGCTGGTAAGAGCAATTGGCCGATAGTTCTTGCATTCCTTGGCATCTTTGTTTGGTTTCAGTATTGGCACTATAATTGATATCTTCCAATTCTTTGGTAGTTTACCAGTTTGCCATGAAATCTTCAGTATTCGTAGGAGTTGAATTATAGCTTTGTCTCCAAAGTGTTTAATCATTTGACCAAATATTAGAGCATCTCCAGGTGACATCTTGGATTTAACTTTTCTATTGATGAGTTTATCTCATTTAGTGTGAAGTCTTCTCTCTCTCTCTCTCTCTCTCTCGAGTAAATATCTTGTTGATGGTAACTTCTTGCTTGTTTAACTAACCTGTTTACATTATATTTTAGAGTCCTGCCTTCATTCGTATAGCTGAGTCTGGAAGTGCTTGAAAGATATTCAGCAATTATTTCAGCCATCTGTTTGTTCGTTCTCGCTATTCATATCGGTTAGAGTATTGGAGGATTAGTGTTAGTTTTGATTGTTTTATAACACTAATTATATTCCAGTGATGGCTTTCCTTTTTTGGATCCATTTTTTTGGCAGAATTCTGCCCATTTTTCTTGTTTGAATATCCAAATTTCTTGTTCTATTTTGTGACTAATATCAACGAGTTCCTTTATAATTTCTTCTGTTTTATTTGTTTTAAGAAGTTCATTGATATTGTCTCTCTCTGCAATCATTGCCTCGATATTGTGGTCCTTCCAGTAAAGTATTCACAGGTCTTTACGTCTCCCTCTAGGTATCGATACTTTTGCAGCTTTGGATATGTTCGAGGAGAATTTTTCCAATTTTTTGTCAATCGTTCTGTGAATCAATTCTTCGTTGCACAGTTCTTCAAGCTTCTATGAATCTTTTTCCAGTGTTATTTTATTCTGTTGGAAATTCTCAATTTTGAATTTTATGGTTGTTAAAATTGGTCTGTGGTCACTGATTGCACTTTTCAGAATTTTCCATTGTGTTGTGGGTGCGATGTTGTAATTTATCGCTGTGATGTCTATTGCGGATTCTGTGCCTGTGGACTTGGATAGATAGGTGTTCTTTTCGTTATTTAACAGCGTAAGGTCGAGGTCGGTTAGCATGTCCTTAACCTGCTGACCTTTGTTATCCTGGACAGGTGATCCCCAAGTTGGTCTTTCGGCGTTAAAATCACCAAGTATGATTGAGATATCCGAAGACGCTTCACTTGATGTCTCTATCAGGCCTGTATTGATGCTAGTATTATCGTGGAGATAAACCTTTATGATTGGAATTGTTTTATCTGTAAGATAGATTTCTATTGCCTGAGCTTCTGTCGTGCTTTCTCTAGGCTTACTCTGATTATAGGTGATTTCCTTACATTTGATTTCTAGAGTTTTAATCAAAACGGCAAGTCCTCCTCCGAATTTTCCCGGTCTGTCCTTTCGTAGTGTTGTATAGTGTTTCGTATGGAACAGTTTGGAGAGAACACACATTTAGAATTTTTCTATAATAATACCCTAACAAAATTCAAAGTTTTCACGAGTTGAAAGTCAGCGATTTTGAGAAGCGTCAAGAATTCGCTGCATGGGTTTTCCGGCAAATTGATATTGATGAAAACTGGCTGTCAAATGTTCTAAGAACAGATTATGCTCACTTTTATCTAAAGGGAGAATTTAACATTCAAAATGCCTCATTTTGGCAACAGAAAACCCTAGGATATTTACAGAAATACCACTTCATCAGCCCAGAGTTACAGTTTTGTGTGGGTTCACTTCTTCTTATATTATTGGGCCATTTTTCTTTGAAAAAAATCAATGGAAGAACTTTCAAAACCGTTTTTGTAACTGGTGAACGTAATGTTCAACTTTTTAGAGAAAATGTTATTCCCATATTGCAGGACAGACAAGCACTAAGCGAAATAACATTCATGCAAGATGAAAGACCTCCTCATATCTCCCGCGGTGCCAAACAATTGATGAAGGATACGTTCGGTGAAAATCGTGGGATAGGTCTCTACTTTATATACCAGTGGCCTCCAATATCACCAGACTTGACGCCTTACAATTTCGGTTATGGTGGTACATTAAGTCGCGTTTTTATCGATGCCGGCCTACCACATTGGCCATGTTGAAGGCTTCTATCAGATGTCCATTCTGTCATCTATCGTCTGCAGGCAGTGTTTGATAATGAAGGGCGCCACATTTAGCAAGGATTGTGACCTAATACAAGAGAGAAGGCAGTTACCTCATGTGTTATATTTTGCAGTTCTTTGTTTGGGGTTATGGGAATAATAAATGCTGTCCTCACATCTTGACTCTTTTTTTTTTTCTGTGAACAGTAATTTTTTTGTTTGTCATTTGCACACATCTTATATTATGTCGTGCAGGCCAAAGTGTTATAACTTCTCGAATAACACTGGTATCCACAATTTTACCCCTTATGTTTAGTTTATCGCTTTTCGCTCATTAGAAGAAATAGTATAAGGAATATTTTCTGTATCCCCCCACCAACTTTAGAAATTTTGCGCAAAAAATAATACAAAATGATTTCACTACCACGTTTTTCAACGCAAAAGGTCGATTTAAAAATGATTTTTTTAGGGGATACATTTCCAAAATTATGTACAGTATAATAAACAATGATAACATTTGACAAACCCATAGGATATTTGGAATAAAGTACGACAAATATATTTTGTCACTCCCCTCTATATTTCATTTTTGGATCATGACAAATATCCAGTTAAATAGTCAAGTGTCGCCAATTAGTCAGGAGACTACACATTCCTTATAGCACGAAATCCTATTAGTAGTGCCATCATAATTTTTGGTACTATATTAATATTTCAAAATCGTGTATTGATATCAGCAGTATTTTTAAAACATTCAATCTATTTCATAAAACCCCATCTAAAATATAGATATTTTATGCTATACATGTTTTAATTTGCATTTACCTATTTTACATATCTCAGATTGTATTTAAAAATCGTTAACCATTTCTTCTAACTTTTGCCGAAATGGTGTTTTATTAATTTATCATTTGATATTATTAGGGTTCTCTCCTGGTATTCAAAAAGGAAAAATACGTGTCGTTCAGTTATTTTTTAAAATTTATCAAACAATTTGGCCGCTGAATCGCTGATAGAGCGCCATCTAGCGAATAAAGTTGTAACTAAAATCAATTTCGAATTTTTCATTATTTGCCATAAGAAATCCCATTGCATCCTGAACCCAATGGTGTTTACCGCATTGCTCTAGCGCAAATATTCGCGGAGTTATTAATTTTTAAAGTTGTGCGGGACTTTTGGATCACCCTGTATATACTAGCGGATGTACCCGGCTTCGCCCGGGTTTTACCCGAGTGAATGTTTGTCTAACGAACATTTGTTAGAACAATTCTCTATAAACTTATTTTTAAAAAAAGATATATTTTGATAATTTGAAACTCGTAAATTTGAATCTCTCGATAAAGTGAACATTTTTTCCCGGTCCCTTTGTGCCGTGTCATCCTGAATTTTGTCTTTCCTAATTTTCTACATTAGAAAATCATAGTTTTATCTATTGAACTTTTTTTCCCGTGTCACATTGCCGTGTCATCCTGAGATAATCTTACTTTTGATAAATAATATTTAAGATAACAAACTTAGTGATGAGAAAACTTGTTATCATCGTCACAATGGGGACGCTGCTTGCGAGTTAAATCTACAAATCTGCAAATAACTCTAAGGATATTCAAGATATTCATGAAATTATTTTTCAAAAACCTTCCCGGTGATATACCTAATAATATCCCAAAATTTCACGGCGATTGGATGTATGGTTTTTGAATCTAAAGAGTACAGACAAACAGACAAACAGACAGACATTCAATTTTATATATATAGACTAGCGGATGTACCCGGCTTCGCCAGGGGTTTTACCCGAGTAAAGGTTTGTCTAACTAACATTTGTTAAAACAATTCTCTATAAACTTAAAAAAAAAAAGATATATTTTGATAATTTGAAACTCGTAAATTTGAATCTCTCGATAAAGTGAACATTTTTTCCCGGTCCCTGTGTGCCGTGTCATCCTGAATTTTGTCTTTCCTAATTTTCTGCATTACAAAATCATCGTTTTATCTAGTAAACATTTTTTCCCGGTCCCTTGAAAATTACTCGATAAGTTGAATAAAATCAATATTAATTGGTTCCCTCGGTAATTGGAAGTTAAAGAAATAGTATCATCGCCTTGGAATTGTATCATTATTCTTGTCTCAAATAAATTGCCGTGTCATCTTGAGATAAACTTACTTTTGATAAATAATCTTTAAGATAATAAACTTAGTGATAATAAAACTTATAGATAAAAAAACTTGTTATCATCGTCGCAATGGTGGCGCTGTTTGCGAGTTAAATCTACGAATCTGCAAATAACTCTGAGGATATTCAAGAAATTATTTTTCAAAAACCTGCCCGGGGATAACCTAATAATATCCCAAAATTTCACGGCGATTGGATGTATTATTTTTGAATCTATAGAGTACAGACAGACAGACAATCAATTTTATATATATATATAGACTAGCGGACATACCTGGCTTCGCCCGGGTTTTACCCCGAGTAAAGGTTTGTCTAACGAATATCTCGATAAAGTGAACATTTTTTCCCGGTCCCATGAAAAATACTCGATAAGTTGAATAAAATCAATATTAATTGGTTCCCTCGGTAATTAGAAGTTAAAGGAATAGTATCTTGCCTTGGAATTGTATCATTATTCTTGTCTCAAATAAATTTCTGTGTCAACCTGAATTTTGTCTTTCCTAATTTACAAAATCATCGTATCATCATGATCATATTTAGAGCAGATTGTTGAATTATAACAGATAAATTAGAATATTTATCTTGATTATTTTTAGGCGAAAATTAATTCAAAAATTTTATTTGCTAGATATTTCCCATTACTATACTAAATAACTTCCCAAAGTTTCATGGCGTTCCAATGAGTGGTTTGGACAGGCATAAAGGACAGACAGACACACATACATTCATCTATCTATATATATATAAAATTGAATGTCTGTCTGTCTGTACTCTATAGATTCAAAAACCATACATCCAATCGCCTTGAAATTTTGGGATATTATTAGGTATATCCCCGGGAAGGTTTTCGAAAAATAATTTCTTTAATATCTTGAATATCCTTAGAGTTATTTGCAGATTTGTAGATTTAACTCGCAAGCAGCGCCCCCTAGAGGAGGATAACAAGTTTTTTTTATCTATAAGTTTTATTATCACTAAGTTTATTATCTTAAAGATTATTTATCAAAAGTAAGATTTTCTACCTATTAATTACGCAGAAGTCAAAGTTAGTTTTATCATTTATCTACAATATATATATATTGGGAGAATAGATAAAATGATGATTTCGTAATGTAGAAAATTAGGAAAGACAAAATTCAGGCAGACACGGCAATTTATTCGAGAAAAGAATAATGATACAATTCCAAGGCATGATACTATTCCTTTAACTTCCAATTACCGAGGGAACCAATTAATATTTATTTTATTCAACTTATCGAGTATTTTTCAAGGGACCGGGAAAAAATGTTCACTTTATCGAGAGATTCAAATTTACGAGTTTCAAATTATCAAAAAATATATTTTTTTTATAAGTTTATAGAGAATTGTTTTAACAAATGTTCGTTAAACTAACCTTTACTCAGGTAAAAACAGGGCAAAGCCGGGTACATCCGCTAGTATATATAGATAGATAGATAGATAGATAGATAGATAGATAGATAGATAGATAGATAGATAGATAGATAGATAGATAAGTAATGAGGAAAGTTTTCAGAGTATCAAAAAATTAATAATCTGCATATAAAATATGATAAATACTTTGCTACAAAATATATATGCCCATTTAGACGAACCCTTTCCTTCAGTTTGAACCTAGAAGAGATAACAACGCCACTAATTTTCACATTTGGATCAAAAAGTGATTCAGGCTTTGTGCTGCCATCATCTTCCCTTCCCAAGAACATCAGCCAGTACTCCTACAGCTTCTCCCATACTGCACTGCCTTTCAAGCTGAACTCTTAACAATTCTCTGAGCAGCTCAAATCGCGGAGGCTAGTCCAACCAAAACAGCAGTGACCATTGCCTCGGACTGTAGATATGCTTTAGCAGCTATCTGCTCCTCAGGACTAACACGAACATCGCTAGTGGCAAATATACTAAAAGTCCTTAACAGAGCTCCTTACATCAGGCGGTGTTGGGTGGCCGGACACACTGGTATCAATGGCAATGAACTAGCAGACAGTGCAGCAAAAATTGCCGCTACGTCTGTGCTACCACACTCATACTCCACCCTGCCACGAACTCATGTTCAAAACCTAACACGTAAGGTTGCTCTATGATCATAGACTGTATTATATCCCGAGACCATTCGACCAGATCCCTCAGGAGAATTGCTGCCACTCCAAGCCTTCTCCTCAAATTTATATCAAAATCCGCCATGGAGAGGCCCCCACAGGCCATGGCCATCTACTGGCAGACCTTACACCTGTGCATCCCGAAGCAGACCCTACCTGCATCTACTGTTCAGAAGAGCCACAGACAGTCGATCATCTCCACTTCAGCTGTCCAGCATTTCTGAGACATGCAAACAGCTATCCTGCTCGCACTGACTCACCTCAATCCTAGATCTATGGCCAGCCTCCCAGACAACTTCAGCATGGAAATTTCTGGTTAGCTGGTTTAACTCAGCAATCAAAACAGGACGCGAGTAAAAGCGCTCAACACTAGTCCATAATAATAAGCTGGACTCCCCGGGTAGTTGGCGCTCTGCGCTCCAGGAACCTGGGTTATAAATATCTCTCTATATATAAATAAAATGAAAGGATTTAAACACAAGTGTTTCTTTTATATACAACTAGCCGAATGGCCCGGGTAACGCCCGGGTTTTACCTGATTAAATGTTGTTTTTTTCAAATACTATTTGTTACAATTATAAATTGGAGCTGTGGATGTCACTCTTGTGAAACGTCCCGCTCCAAACTTTACATGTACATTAGGTCAGCTGGTATTACCCCCCATTTTCACCGCTAGAGGCGCGAGTGAAAGAGAAAATTTGCAAATAACACGACGGATATTCGGGATAGAGACCTGAAATTTTCACTGAGTTTTTCCAGATTCTACTTTATATACTGTTAAAATTTCAGTCATATTAGTTACGTATTGTGGACGTGTATAGTTGACAAACATACATACGCTGACTTTTATATATATAGGGATAATAATAATATAAATGAGTTTTAAACATTGCAAAAAAAAATGCATCGGCCGGGAATCGAACCCGGGCCGCCCGCGTGGCAGGCGAACATTCTACCACTGAACTACCGATGCTTATAAGAAATGGCCATATTTGGGTATTTATTCCATTCACAAAAGCAAACGATGACAGAATTGATGACTCTGATACTTGTATATTTAATACAAACTTCCACTGTCCTTAATGCTTAATGCGATGAAAATATATCATATTGTTACGACGCTTCTCAGCCGTCGATGTTTGCGTTCAAGGTTCTAAGAGAACAATGTGGATTCTTTAGGATACAGCTTAGTGCGGTATATTTATTGTAAGAGTTCTAAAGAGTTGATAAGTAACTATACAGTAGAAGATTGACTTGCCTTCAATGCCCGCCACTACGTTCGGTGCCCACCTGCTGCGTCTGTTGTCACCACCGCCGTTCTCCTTGCTGCAGGTCCCGTTGTCAGCAGACAGACTTCTTCCCCCAGACTGCTATCTCTGCCAGACAGTCTTCTCGGCACACACCAATCCTCGGCAGGCCGGCCAGCTTCCTTCCACTCCGGCACCAGCTGGGCTCGGCTGATCCCTTCCCCACGGCGACGCCAGCTGGACTTCGCGCTGTCTGCCACCCCCCTCCCCTGGAATTTCGTCAATCCACACTTCCTGGACGGGGCCTCTGCATACTTTCTTCCCTTCTACTTCTCTGCTGCATCGCTTCAATATATATATATATTTAATATAAAGAAGGCATATCCTGAGCTTTTTATTTATTATTTTTCAATATATATATATCAACAGTTGAATCATATAATATGTAAAATTAAATATTTTTTATATACTATCCTATCTTTCTTCCTATATATAAAAGTCAATGTCTGTTGTCTGTTTTGCGATACACTCAAAAACTACTGAACCAATTGGTGCCAAATTTTGCATGTAGCTTTTTATCACCCTGAGGAAAATTTTCGGCTACATTTTAATTAGTATTTTTGGCAATTTATTTTTTCATTTGAAAAAAAAAATTTTTTACGCGGAGTAAATACGAGGCGAAGTAACAACACCAAGGCCAATTAAGCGGCTAATGAGCATTCTGCTTTTTTTTTCAAGTTGCTTGTGTACTTTTTTTTAAATATCTTTTTATACGAGTGTTACTTTTTTTACAAAAGTATTGAGAGAGAAATTTATATTACTAAGTTATGGAAAGTGCACACAATGCAATTTAAAAAAAAACTTTACAAAATTAGCGTTACTGTATGTAAATAATGGCTTTCGTATTTTTATTAATTTTGTTCTGGCCTTTTTTTTTTCTTTTTTTTTATCGTTTAAAATGTAGTCGCAGTCATTAGCAAACGCGTTTAACCGCAGCCGCTAATCTCAACTTTGGTTTTGGTTACCGCGCCTTGATAACTCTGTATCTGCAAGTGGTTGTTCCAGCCATTGCCTATGCCTCGGCGGTATGGTTTCCTAATCTTTCTTAACGCTCCTTAAATGTTCTACTTAGTGCTCAAAGGCCTTTCCTAGTGAGAGTTTGTAGAGCTTTCAGATCAACTAGCAACGCTGCTCTTATCTCCCTCTCTAGAGTTCTTCCTCTCGATCTGGAAATCTCGTCTAAAACTGAGCTATACCTTAAAAAGTATGGATTGGCTGACGCTGAAATTGCACTCGAGCCTCCTCCCTTTTCACATCCTCTCTCTTACCCCCCCCTATTACTCCGCTTCCTGTAATATCCCTGCTCTTTTCTTCCACGTGTCATACTATACTGGTGGTTCCAAAACCAGAGATGGAGTTGGCGCCGATGTGTACAGGTTCTCTTGTCTCGATTGTGCACCTGAAATACGTGAATTTCATGTCCTGTCCCCTCATTGTTCTGTCTTTCAGGCGGAAGCCCTTCGATTGGTTAAGGCACTTGAAAACGCAACCACCTCACCAAATCATCTAACCTTAGGATTCTTTCTGGACAACCTCTCAGTCGTGAAGTCAGTTCTGAACTCTAAGACTGGTAAATACCTTATCGACAGAGCTCTGCTACTGATTTCGCGATTGAATCGCAATGGGAACAGATGCACCATACAATGGATCAAGGGCCACAGTGGGAACGTGGGTAATGACATTGCGGACACACTCGCAAAGCAGGGTGCTGAGTCTGCTGGCCCAAGCTGTTACAAACTCGCTCCTTTGTCGTTTGTAAAATCGGCAATCTACGGCCGGGCGCGTGAAGCATGGGAGAGCAAATTCCTCTCTCTAGATCCTTCTATCCACACCCGCTTTGGCCTTACTCCAATGAGTCTTTTAGACAAAAGGTATGCGTACATCGTCCCTAGCGAGCACATTGTGGTTGGCCTGCTATCGGGACACACGTGGACGGACAGTTTCGCCCACAGGATAGGCGTCATTGACGATCCTTCCTGCCCTTACTGCGACGCTGACAGGAAAGAAACTCTGACACACATCGTGCTAGAGTGCAGCATCCTTGATGCCCTTAGATTCCCCCTTCTTTCCATCTGTGCAGAAGAATTAGGGTACACTCCGCGGTCACTCAAAGACTTTATTTTCAACAGGAGCACTTGACGAGCCTGCCTGGAGTTCCTAAAGGCCTCTGATATACTTAAGCCACGCGTCCGCGCGGAGGATTCCGATCACCTGAGTGACTGGACTCCTCACCTCATGGTTAACACCGGTCATTAGCGGCCGCTCGTAGACGCAACTCTGGCATGTGCCGCTGTTTAAGATCGGTTTCGCGACCTGCCCTGCGTATGTGATCGCCCCTGACGCTGTCTCTGTAACCCAAGGACGGCGCGGGCTGCTCGAGAAATCGACCAACTCAGCAACCCATTTTAACGCGCTATGCAATCTATGGTGTACTTTTCTGGTTGGTTGCCTTAGTACTGGTATCCTCACCAGTAATCTTATCTAAAACTTTTTATATATATATATTTTTTTACAAAAATAAAATCTATCTTTTCCCATCAGTTGCTGAATCATTCCCGCTTTATCTAATATTCTTATTTGAACAACAGCTGTCTTTCTTTTATCTTCCCTGGTCTGGGGAATCTAACCTTTTTGAACAACCTTGGTTGCGTGCAGCACCTTGGTACTTTGATATAGTGCATTGCGGCTTGTCTGCCTGCTACATTATTTTGGGCTTAAAAATCATACACTTTAAGCATTGCGGTATGTCTGCTCTCCACGGTCACCCCTGGGCTCAACACTATTGGACCCGTCTCTGCCTCCCCCTGATCTCCGCGGATCACCACCCTGCCCCCCTAATCCTCCTCTACATCCCGGCTCTCCTGGCCTCACCTGGCGATGATCCTCTGGCCACCCATCCCCAGGACCCTCCAACTGTGCTTTATCTATATTCCACTTTATGCGTCCATCAGGGCTCAAAAATCATTCATTTTGGTTAGCAGCCCCGTAAATAAATATATTTCCGTTTAGCAAACGCATATGTTTGCCTAATTTCCATATGCTCTTTTATTTTTACAGAAAAATATTCACATGTCAGTATTTTGGATTAATTTTTTATGAACCTATTTTTTCTTATTTTTACTGAGAATATGCGCTGGGGCGTGTACCTAGGGGGTTGGGTGGAAAAACTGCCATCTATTCAAACTATATTGATTTTGAAACAATTAAATGGATTGCAAAAAAATAATCAAATACCTAAACGCTAATATAATACAATTTTTGCCATCACACACACTTTTTGCTTGTGGTTTATGTATTACTTCTGTATTGCTATTCTATAGCACTTCTACTATTTATTATTGATGTACTTTCAGTATGAAGGAAATTGCACTCGGGTCATTTGTCTAGTATACTATATATAACACACAGAATCATACGCTTTAAAAATAGTTTAAATTTCTGATATCAGATGGGGCGCTAGTGCATCTAATATATTTTTCTGCTATTGTCAAAATTTGATTAAAATTATAAAATGTGGGTTACTCACTCATCAGATGGGTATAGCAGCTCATGGGAAGTTATATTGTGTACATTTCCAAAAATTATATATTTTTTTGTTCGTATAATTCTATATTTTATTAAAATATGTATAAACAATAAGTCATTAAATATACTTTCAGGATTAAATTGACTCTCTTCTTTCTAATGGTAATAGTAGTTTGGTACATTCACTGTAAGGTGAACAAAGAAAGCCTGTGAAATGAGAATAAAAATATTTTCCCAATCTGCATTGGAAGGTCAAGAAAGCATTTATAACTTAGGTATATAACAGGAAAACTGGATAATTCATTTGTTTACTTCTCAAGCTCGCGAATCACCTTGTCCTGGCTATTTACATTTGGCAAATTGGTGAGCAGAGGTGGTTCCCCAAGCATTACAGGAGCGTAGCACTGCAATTTCTCAGTCAAAAATTTAAAAGTACACAGAGAAAAAATAATTTGGTACATTAAGACCAACTCTGTGGTTCAGTCATCTTAGCATGTTATGTCATACTTATTAGTTTTGAAAGGGGAAATATAATATATAAACTATATTTTTGTGCCAGAATTTAGATTTAGAGAGCAGTAGAGAGAGATATTTATAACCCAGGTTCCTGGAGCGCAATTGAGAGCAGTAACAAGAAGAGTCTAAGTTATATATTAGAAGGCAAAAAAAAAAGATAATTATCTTTATTTTTGTAATTATAATTATTTTAAATAATTAATTAATTTCTTTGAAAACTCTTCTAATTGAGGTAAGTTCCCCCTTATATTTGATATACAATAATTACTTAGATAATTATATATATATATATATAAAATTGAATGTCTGTCTGTATGTTTGTACTCTATAGATTCAAAAATCATACATCCAATCGCCGTGAAATTTTAGGATATTATTAGGTATATCCCCGGGAAGGTTTTGAAAAATATATTTTTGAATATCTTGAATATCCTTAGATTTATTTGCAGATTTGTATATTTAACTCGCAAGAAGCGCCCCCATTGCGACGGAGATAGGCTTAGGTTTTGGCAGGAAGTCTGCTCCACGCCTGATGACCTTGGGTCTTTCAGGGCTAATATATTAAGTAAAACTAATTCAAATATTAGTGCTTTATAATGGCTATAAACTCTTGGCATTTCAATATCTATATATATATATGTTGGGCCAGATTTTCCACCAAATAGACCCAATAATGATGTAAACATTTACATCATATATGCACAGTGTCTTGCCGAAGTGTTTGGTGTCCAGATGGAGATCCCACAACGGTGGCCGACGGTGCTCTAAAGGTCAAAGCAGGGGAGGACGCCCAATCGGAGGTGACGCTGGTGGTACCGTGACCGAGATACCGGCCAACCCTCCACAGAAGGGCAACAACGAGGCGGATTGGAAAATGAAGGACTAGAAGCAACCCTGGGCGTGTACTCCAAGACCCGCTGTAGAAAGATGGAGAATTCCCCAACGAGGAACCTCAACGATGCTCTTAAGTCCAGAAACCTGGAGATGACACCTATGCCTTTAAAGTCCAGAAAGCTGGAGATGACACCTATGCCTTTAAAGTCCAGAAAGGTGGAGATGACACATATGCCTTTAAAGACCAGTAGCCGGGGAAGACACCCAGCCGGGGATGACACGGGTCCTGCCCAAGGATCCAGAAGCCCATTGCAGAGAGGTCCAACGGAGGATATATAAACTATGTACATATGTGAATATATGAAATAATACCGATCATTTTTTCTTTTATGCAATGAAACGTCCAAAATCATATTACCTTTTAGGGAAATTTTAAGTCCATTCTTTATTCTAAAATGAATAAAACCAATTAAATACATACCCAGATAAATTGGGCATATTTCTCTTCTTTAAATTCTCTTAAGAAAAGGATTACTATATAAAAATTTAAGGGATAGACTATTATATTTCATCAATTTTATTATTATCTCAAACTTTTCTTTTAATAAGAAGGAGTTTAATTTCGGATTTCTTAAAGAAGAAATTACTTTAAATTTAAAGAAAAATTTGTATATTTTATTATCCTTATTTTTATCATTTTTTTTTATTATTATCTCAAACTTTTCTTTTAATAAGAAGAAGTTCAATTTCGAATTTCTTAAAGAAGGAATTACTTTAAATTTAAAGAAAAATTTCTATATTTTATTATCCCTATTATTATTTTTAAATATTCTTTTAAAAAAGAATATTTTCTTTATCACTATCATTTTTTTTAAATAAATATTTTAAGAATATTAAAGTAATTTTTTTTTTACTCTGTAGGAAGATGACGATTTACCTTGCGGCGCTGTTTGAAAAATAATGGTCAGTTTTTGAGCGTAAGGCGTATGAAAGAGATCGATCCGGGAGAGAGCGCTGGCATCCGGGAGAAACGGTATGTTAACATCTTCTCTATTAATTTAGGGTATATTTAATATGTCAAAGAGGCATATTTTTAGCTTATTTTTTTAATAGGTAAGAAAAATTCATATTTTGTCCTTTGTATGGAGTCTTAGAGTTTGATAAAGAAAATAGATTTTATGTTCATTTAGTACTGCCTACAAATGAAAGTTTGTAAGGAAATCTACCAAGGTAGAAAGGAAAGGGTCATGTTCCATTTATGTTTTTATCTGGTATGTTTGCCAATTATATCATGTTTTATATGTTGAGAAAGCCATATCTATGTAATTTTTTTTATAGGTAAAAAAAATCATTCTTGCTTGAAATCCTTAAACAGAGTTTTTTGTTCATGTAGAATTGCCCATAAAATGAAATTTGTAAGGTCCACTGAGATAATAATAAAACTCTTGGTTTATTATTTGAATATGTGTCTGTGATAATTTTACCCTGAAAACAAAAATGCACATTATGTATTAAACATGGATCTTTTGTGTTCGCTATATCCTACTATACGTGTATCCGAGTTTAAGCCTAAGTTGGTATATAACTAAACAATGTTGTTGCTGAGCTAAGAGACAAAGTATAAGATTGAGATGTCCTCAAATAGGACATAAAAAAAAATGACTCAACATTTTGGCGCCTTTCAACGTGGGACCGAGTCTCCCGAAAATTTCAAATTTTAATAAAATTAAAATTTGTGAGAAGTAGGCCTGCAAACCCCTGAGATTAAGAAAATTCGTATCACTGCATATTTTTATTTTGAAAAATACGTTAGTCTTAAGAATAAAAACACGTGCCATATCTAGGCACCTCTTTATTCATTTTGCTGGGTAATTGTTAGTATATAAAAATTACGTTAGGCTTAAAATAGAAACGCGCGCCATATCTATGCACTTCTTTATGTATTTTGCTGGGTAATTGTTAGTATATAAAAATTACGTTAGGCTTAAAATAAAAACGCGCGCCATATCTAGGCACTTCTTTATATATTTTGCTGGATAATTGTTAGTATATAAAAATTACGTTAGGCTTAAAATAAAAACGCGCGCCATATCTATGCACTTCTTTATGTATTTTGCTGAGTAATTGTTAGTATAAAGTGAAAATTAGTATCACCACATATTTTATTTTGAAGGTCCTGGTTTTCTTTTTTTAAAAAAAAAACGTTTAATGTCTAATTTGCCCATTTTAGTGTATTTTCATGTCTTAATGCGAACTTTGTTTGATATCCAAAATATACGTTACAATGGCGTACGACCGTTGTAAGTTAAATTTTTTTTATTTTAAGAAGGTCCTGTTTTTTTCCCCTCAAAAAGCCGTTTAACGTCTAATTTGCCCATTTTAGTGTATTTTCATGTCTTAATGCGAACTTTGTTTGATATCCAAAATATATGTTACAATGGCGTACGACCGTTGTAAGTTAAATTTTTTTTATTTTTAAGAAGGTCCTGGTTTTTTTTTAAAAGATGTTTAATGTCTAATTTGCTCATTTTAATGTATTTACATGTTTTAAAGTGAGCTTTGTTTAATATCCAAAATGTACGTTACAATGGCGTTCAACCGTTATAAGTTAAAAAAATATATTTTTAAGCAGGCCGCTGATTTTTCAATGCAAAGTTTAAAAATTTTACAATTATTTATCGCTAAGATTTTAAACTATAAACTAGTTTTATATGGTTCTTGAAAGTATTAGGACGCTAACTTGAGCCTAAAAACAATGCCTTTCTCAAAACCTGAGAATTTCCCGCAAGCTCCAAATTTAGAACCTTTCCCCCCCCTTCTGGGACATATGTGAAGAGGGAACACGTGTGCAAAGGGGGGGTGGAAATAGAGGTATTCTGGGGACCACACATGTAAAACACATGTGAACAATATAGGCGGGAAGGAGAAAACAACTAAGGGCTCAGTTGACTGCCAGCATCTGAATTGGAAAGGTCGGTTTTTGCTACCTCTTCCCGCCCTTGCGGGAAGACTACCTCCTCTTGAATATTCCATCTTCTTTTAGTTTTTCACCATTATCTTTTAAATAGTAATATCAATACGACTTATTTTATTATATATCAAGGTTTAATAATTTTTTATTTTTTAATTATTTTTTTTTTCAACAAAATAATTTCCGTTCGATAAGTCTAAAGGTATTTTGAATTTGTTAATACCACTGTTCTCTTAGTCCTCTCTTATCTTTACGATATTTAGCGTTATCAATATAAATATAAAAATTTTGAGCCTTTTATTTTCTTATCTAATTTAAAAGAAAAATGTGCATATGTCATACGATTTATTTAATTTTATATATGTTCCCAACTATTTTTTTATTTTTTTTACTAAGTGATTTCATCCGACAGGTTTAAAGGCATACTGATTTTTTTTCATGATAGTTCAATTGTTTATTTTTTTATTTTATGTCCTCATACGAACATAATATTCAGATTTAAGTGTCCGCTTCGATTTTCAATTGTAGACGCGTTTAGTCATGCTTTCCCATAAACCTCTTTCTTAGCTTATTTTTTTTATGTAATGATCATTTTTATATGTAACAGTTAGTATAAATTCCCGGTAGTGTACACGAAATAAAACAGTATTTTGGTTATTTATTTAGCTAACTTTAGTGAATGTGCATTTTTTTTAAAGATTTAACCCCTGACATTTAGACGAGCGTATTTCTATTAATTTTTATGATTGCATAGTAATAGTTTGTTTTGCTTCTTTAAGTCGTTGAATTTCGCCATCCTTTTTATCCCGATATGGTATAATTTACAATAGTTGCCTACATGTCGGTACAACCACGGTAAAATTTCAACATGGCGGATCAAGGAACGCGTTTAGTCATGCTTCCCCATAAACCCCTTCCTTAGTTTATTTCATGTAATAAGCATTTTATATGTAACAGTTAGTATAAATTCCCGGCAGTGTCCATGAAATAAAACAGTATTTTGGTTATTTATTTTTGCTAACTTTAGTGAATGTGCATTTTCTTTAAGGTTTAACCCCTGACATTTAGACGAGCAAAACTGCATCATTTTGTCTACTTGTATTTTGCTAAATGAATATGCAATTTTTAAACTTAACCCACTGACAATTAGACAAACGTATTTTTTATTAATTTTATGATTGCATAGTAATAGTTTGTTTTGCTTCTTTGAAGCGTTGAATTTGTCATCCTTTTTATCCCGATATGGTATGATTTACAATAGTTGCTTACATGTCGGTACAATCACGATAAAAATTCCAAAATGGCTGTCAATGGAACGCGTACAACGCCCGACTTTCAGCTCATGTTAAATCCAACTATATGGTTAATAATTATATTTATTTAGTCTTATTTACCCCAAATCTAACCATTAAAGTGATAAAGCAGTATAAATTTATTTGTATATTTTACCAGCGTTTAATGTTTATGCATTAACTTTTTTAACTTAGCCTCCCTCACAAATAAACTAGCATATTTCGATTTTATATTGTACGGATATGATATGCATAGGGACGGCCCCCCATATTTAGTATATTCTTTTAGTTTTAAACGCTAGAATGTTTCATGAATAACATTTCTTTTTGTATGAAGTTATTGAGTATTATACAAATAATCCACATGTCATCTTTAAGATAATCCTTTTATATTTTTTTCTTCAGTGACCCATATCGTGATTCTTTCTATCTAGTTATCGCAAATATTTACATATCGCACTTTAGATTATTATTAAAAACGACATGTCTATCTCTAAGATTTTCTTGTTGATTCGACGGGCGTATACCCCCCCAGGACAAATGTTTAATTTCATCGCCTCCTTTTTTAAAGTATTTAGATTATAAAAAAATTGGTCAACTGAATTCATAATATTTGCTGGATCTTTATCCCTTTGGTACTTGCGAGCAAATTCCGACTAATATTTTAATTATATATATCTAGTTTATAGCAACATTTTATTGCAAACACTTGCGTACCAGTACCACGATGACCCGGGTTGTTTTCCTAGTTAATATAATCCTTCAAGTGTAGAATTTCGACACCTTTCCACATTTTTTTGGTACAACCTACAATATAGGCATTTGCGTGATGGTACAGTCACGATAAAATTCAATATGTCATGATTAAGAATTTACCTTTTTTTTTCTCCTTTATGAAATTTCCAACGATTCTGTCCACTTCCCGGAAGCACCTTCCTAGAATGAGGACGAATAAAGGCATCATTATCAGCATCTAATTACAATAAATAATCACCAGCAGAAGGTCTGATCAGATACGAATTTAAGCCCGTGTATATTTAGCATTTTTCTTTAATAACGGGGAAGGGATTGCTTTGTCATGGCACATGTAAGAGAATATATATCAACAAAAGTCATGGGTATTCTGATGGTATGGGTTTGAGCATCTCCTTTTAATAAAACCCACTTCCCTTAGAGAAAACGAGAGAGATATTTCGATGGTGCTGATTCAATATATAAAATTTCAGATTTCTTATAATTATCTTGTTTTATAGAGGCAAGCTCCGATTACGCTCGTGAATCAGATATGTGGTTTCTTTCAATGATAATAGTGTTTAGATATAGTTTTTTTTTCTTTCGTAAAAGATCTGGGCAGTCTAGATCCTGGAGTTAGAGTGGAAATCTAGATAAGGTGGCTCAATCCGCTCAACGCAGAAAACTCCAGTGATTAATTAAGATAATTCTAACTAACAGGGTGTTCAAAAAGGCAGAACTTTAAGGAATTAGTCACGTCAAAGACAATGTTTGCGCGGGGGTCTAGGAGTAGTGATGAAAAGGGATTACAGCGATCCAACTAATAACAGTTGAATAAATAAAATAAATGGATACCATTTTGGATAATAATGCCAGTGGGTGCAGATACCACTGTGGTATATATAAGCTTTTTTTTTGGAACCATACATAAATTTAACAAGAGACTGACGCCTTAAAGTGGCCTTCTCATTGGGATTGATTGAAGTTGCTGCCGATTAAGAGAAGTGTGGTGTGTCAGGCCAGTGTATTAAGAAGAAATGGAGAAGACAGTTGAACTAATAAAATTAACGAAGATACAAGATTAAGATTCCTACTTGGTTCCAGTTAATTCCAATTACCGCGATGAGACGGTATTATAAGTCGGGAGAAAGTTGATTTGGTCGCATAAGGGATGGCCTCCTGGACGTGACAAAGATCACCATTGATATGTTATTGAATGCCGGACGGGATTCGCGTGTAACAGCCAATAGACCAAGTAACACCCTAAAGTATCTGGGTGACGATGAGAGTGACGGCATAGTCTATATTCTACGATATACACTGGTCGAATGTACGATTCCTTCCACATCAATGTTTTGACAACCACTTCATTCTGAAAGGAGCAACGAGTTTTGACCCTAATATCAAGGTCCTTTGGAGCGACATTTCCTGTTGCATAAAGTAAAGACGCATGACAATGAATTTTACCTAGACCAACTGTTACCAGACGAACACTTATGACCTACTAGAAGGTCTCCATTCATCCGCGTGAATCTGTCTTAGATAAACGACTTAATTATATAAGCTACTACCCTGTGAGTTAAGAGTTGTCAACAACGTTAAGAACTTCCTTTGGGACGAGAGGAATCGCATAGTCTGATTCAACCAGAGTACAATATTTATAAGATCATACCGAGTTATAGTTAGCATCTAGGACCTACAATTCTGTGAAAGGCTTGCATAATTTCTTGAAGAGGATATTGTTCAGCAAAGTTGTAGGACAGCCGACTTTTGTACATATATATCTCTGTTTTTCCATGATAAGTTTGCCCTATCTCGCATGGAGGGAGACAATACTAAAGAAGAGTGATCTGTCAAATTCCCAATAACTACAGTAAAGTTTACTGACCGGTCTAGACAGGATCTCTAAGACCGCCGAGATAAGCTTATCTCTTGAAAGGGGGAAGGCAAAAGGGAGACAGAATAGGAGGATAGGACAGAATAGACAGAATTTCATGCTTGCAAATAGGAGGGTAGGTCGTCAGCTTTGATAAGAAGTGACAGGAGAGGACCAGATTCCCAGAAAGGACTCCCGAGATATCAAAGTAGATTAGCGAATATTGGGATTGGTTCCCGATGACGGGTTTCGAGGAGACTCCAGAGGGATGAAAAGGCGTTGAAATGTGTTAAAAGCGATGAAAGAGAGTTGAATGGCGTTAAGAGATAGGATGAGAGAGTGTTGAAAGATGTTGATAGTGTTGAAAACGATGAAAAAGAGTTGAATGGTGTTGATAGAAAGATGACGAGAAGGGTGGAAATCGACAGAAAGAAGTGTTGCAAGAGATGGAAAGAGATGTGGTAAGAGGGTGTCGAAGGATGTCGAAAATCGACAGAGAGAAAGTGTTGAAAGATGCGGGAAAATGTTGAAAGAGAAAGAATTGAGGAAAGTTGATAAAGAGTTTGTAAATAGAAGGTAAAGGTTGATAGAAAGGCGGTGGGAAGATGATAGGAGAAGGTGTGATCAACGTCTAAAGAGTAGTTGTTGACTGTACTATCGCCTCGATAGAACAATTTTGGCCCTTCATCAAATAGTGTTAATAGATAATTTGTTTTAGCCTATAGGCCAATAGTTGTAAATAGCACAAAAACATGCACTGAGATTTGGTATGGGCTGATTTACCTAAAATTCAGTAACTGTATACACTAATTTATATACATAGGTCTATATCAGTTATAATGTTAGGTTATATTAAATAACAATTATGTATTCTTTTTGAGAATCCAGAATTCTCCCTTGTAAAAAGTTTTCAGTTTTTTTTTTTTGGCTACAATTTTGTTTCAGTGTTGGTATATGATTTTAAAATAGTTACTCAGTTTCTCTTCCTTTTTTTTTTAAACAACACTTTGTTCTTAGTGACACGATGTGATTTAAAGAGTTTCCAGTTTTCTTTTATTTTTTAAGCTACAAGTTTGTTCTAGTGTTATAACGAATCTTAAAGGGTTTATCAGTTTCTTTTATTTTTAAGATACGAGTTTGTTTTAGTGTTGTAATGAATCTTAAAGGTTTCAGTTTTCTTTTTATTTTAAGATACATATTTGTCTTAAGTGTTTGAATGAATTTTAAGGAGTTTTCAGCTCTCTTTTATTTTAAACTACAATGTGTGCTTTAGTGATAAATGATCATTATAAAGAGTTGTCTCAACCTTGTTTTAATGTAGTACATCATTTTGAAGAGTTTTCACAACCATGTTAAGATGCGATTAAAGGGGTTTTCAGTTTTCTTATTAATTTTATGCTACAATTTTGTCCTACTGTAGAACCAGAGGAACCACAAGAGACGGCAATCTTAAGAAATCCACTAGGGATAGTGAATGGGGGTAATTGAGGACAATGTAGGCGGCCTTGAAATACGCCGTTCAACCAGGGTCAAGAAGCCCACGGGGTGTAAATCATGCCCAGGCTGCCAATAAGAAAATCTATAGAATGTGTACTAAAGTTTAGTTGAATTTTGATCATAGTATGAAGTGTTAGAAAGTGATTTAAAGGTCTTAGAATGTGGTCTTAAAAGTTTTTTTCAGTTTTTTTTTTCGCTACAACCTTGGTTTTAGATTCTAAGTGTCATTGTAAAGGGTTTTTTTTTTCAGTTTTTTTTGCTACATTGAGCTTCAATGTTAGAAAGTGAATCTAAGAGTTTTTTTTTGTGTTTGTTGTGTTTATAATAGCACAATGTGGTTTAAGATTGAACTAAGTTCAACAGTTTATTTTATTTTTTTTATTTAAGGTTCTGAACTTTGGTTCAACTTTAGAATTAGATAAAGGGACTTGGACGCACTAGATAACTGCTGTGCTTATAACCTATTCACTATGAGCGGGCTCGGAATATGCGTTGGGTTAAAACTTGACACCCTGTAATCCCTTATGTCCAGGATGCAGCCCAAAGAGAATTTCTAATGAGAGTGTGTAAGGCAGTTGTGGTCTAAGAGTTGATATGTTAGGCTAACAAGTGATCTGTGTTGTTAAACTCCAGAGCTGGTTGGGTATTAAAGCCCTATGATTCCAAAGGAGGGGTTTGACTGAATAGCAGGGAAGGGAAGACACCAATATCCTTGAATAGGAAGCAGGGTTGGCAATCACTTGTAGATCCATCATATTTGGCAATGAGGTAAATGCTTGAAGTTCAATTCGCTCCAATTTAAGTGCTAGTTTTGATGATTCACTTGTTTAGACATCAAGTGTCAAGATAAGAATAAGATTTTCAAACTAATAGAAGCACAGTTTTAATGTTAGGTTAGATTTCAGATTTGATTGTTGACAATCAACATATTTTGACTTATTTATCTACTTAAATATAGATAATTTATATTAGAGTTTGTAAGAGGCACTTTATTTGAGAAAGTAGGGCTTTAGTCCCCAATTTGTTTTAATTAGGTATATTTTATTTGATTTCACATTTGTCCTGAAAGATTTGTTATTATTAGGGTCTATCGATGATGATAATTGTAGTACTTTGGCTTGTATAGCAGCTTTTAACTTTAGAATGAATGCCCACAGTACCTGATTTTTTTTTTTTTGTATGAATGTGAAGTGGAATAAATTATGAGAAGGTTAAAAACTAGTATATTGTTAGACCAAAGGTACATTAGAATAGTGTTAGGGAATTAATAGGTTCGATTTTTTAACTTTTGATTTCTTTATTTGTTAGGACCGATAGCCTCACAGGACTGTACAACTCTATTGATAGGAAGGTATTCGCTCCCTTTGTTAGTCCTCCTTTTAAAGGAGTATAAATATGATTTCTTTCATTAGTGTAATTAATTACTCCATTTCATCATATCAACTTGAATTTTAAGGGTCGTAGATGATGACCATGTCTCGAACCTCAGACTGGGGGATTGTGGGAAGTCACGGTCAGACCAAAAGCCTACAAACCTCTCCTCATTAGAGGGAACGGAGAGGTATCAGGTGAACTTTGTGCTAGGTGGGGGATTTAGTTGCCGATGTCGCAAGCTAAGTGCACAGCGACAAACCTCGGGTAACCGATCTGACATCGTAGTTTACGACGCTTTAAGCGTGGCTGAGATGAGGGTGATTCAGACGGGAGGTTGGGAAAGATCGGCACGTTGGAAGCTCTTCTATATATTACGCAGCCTGGAACCAATCCTCTATGGACAAACTTGGAACATGTGGTGGGTAAAAGTGAATTCCCTATAACTCCTTGTTTCTAAGTCAAAGTCTAAAGGGGGTTTCTAATGAGGGTTAACAATTAGAGCGTGTAAGAGATAAGTTACGATTAGACGAGGCGATTCCGTCTACAGATTTTAGGTACCAGTTAGCAAAGTGACAGATGGACTGTCCTGATTCTTTGTTTTATATCGCCCCAGGCTAGCAAAAGTTAATCACCTAATTAAAGACTATTGTCTACCATGCGTTTAGTTAGAACGAGTTCAAGTCTAAATACCAATTAGTAAGTAGAATTTTTTTTTCACGAGGATAACTCGTTCTATGTTAAGATAAATTTTAAATTAGTAGGACACCTAAATGAACCTTTGAAGCAGATTGCCAGAACAAGCCAATACAGTATTCCAGATTTGAAGAAGGAGGGAGTTTTAAGGGGGGATTGAATATCAATTTCTTTGTTTTGGCTGTGAAATGGCCCAGAGCAATAAGTTTATTTTTTTTTTTTTTAGGACAAAGAGTCAAAATTACAGAGAGATATTAAGAACTCAAGTGGGAAGATATATCGTAAGGTATAAGTTAGACCTAGATTGTTAGTCATCATCATTTATTCTTTCGAGGTTAATTTATGTATTTTATTAAAGTGAATTTATTCATTAAAAATATGAGTGCACATTCTATAGATAAGCTAAACAATGTATAATAGAGGTTAAAAACAGTGTTCAACTAAAGACAAAAAGAAGTAAGATTGTCACCCCAGATAGGGTAGTTTGGGGATAATCTGGTTTAAGAATTTACTAACTACTAAGATTTCTTTTTTTTTTCCCATCATGGTTAAGAGGGGCGGAGAGCACGTCAGACAAACACTCCCAGTGACAAGTTAGTAGGAACAAATTTTTAAATAATACATGTAAATTTTGAAGTACTCGCGTAATGCCCATGATCCTCAGTGCATATTTATTTCTTTGTTATATTATATATTCAATAATACCATTTACCATGTATAATTTTTTTTATTATATTCATGTATATTTATATATATATATGTATAAGGTACAATTTGGATTATAGACATAAAATGTCGAGACCAAATCCAAACACATGATGTGTGACATTTTGGTAGCAGCGTCGTTACCATCTTCAGACAAGATGCACTAAATAAGTTTAGCTACAGCGTATATATATGTAGTATATTTTGAGTTAGATAGTTCACAACCTTCTTCTGATATTTATTATATAACCCCATATCTATATATAAAAATATGCATCGAACAATGGAAGTGACAAATAAAACAAAGAGGGAGGTAGACCAGACGACAAAGACCAGACGAAAACAACGCGGCGCCAGAAGGTGACGTGATTACAGTAGCCAATCAGGAATCGCCACATATGCGGGCGTCCCAGAGTATATAATGGCGCAGAAATTAGACAAAGAGTAGTTGTTTCAGAGCGACGCCGTTATACGCTCGGCTAGGGCATCCGCGACACCCGTGGTTCGACTACCTTCGTCCGTGGTCTACCTCTTCCTCTTGGAGTTACCATCTAGACTGCCTCTGTCTCTTGCTGTCCCAGTGCGGGAATCCCATCACGCACCCACTACCACGACTGCCCAGCACATTCCGCATCGGGTTTACTACAGAACCCGTTAAAGTCGACAGGATGACTGAGGACAGCAACATGCAGAGGATAACGGAGGCTGGAGACGAGTACTTTGCGGATGCCCTCACCAACATGCAGCCCCACTGCGAAGACCTAATAAGCCGCCTAACAGACGCTATTCGGGGAATAGCCGTGCCTCGTGTGGAGGAAGCTCTCACCTCTCTTTTCGACGGATCCTACGCGGCAAGCAACTTCATCCAACAACTCGAGCGGACGAGCGAGGGACCACAAGATGACGCCACATTGCAAACCCGGCTCCGTACACTACTCAAAGGTGAGCCCCTCTCCCTCTATAACGAACTAAATCTGGCCTCTCTGCCATACAGTCAAGCAAAACAAACTCTCATGGACCTCTACCCCGGAAAATCCGAGGTCACTTTCACCACATTTTTAACTTTTAAATTAACTAATCAGATCCAATTAGGAGAATATTACCGTAAAAAATAACAATGGGATTACAACTGGACCTAACCAATCCCATCATAGTAGAAGCATTAACGGAAGGCCTCCAGGCCAGTGATCAGCGCCTCATGAGGGCCATAGCCCCTAAAACCCTGACCGAATGGTACTCTACCATGACTAGAATAAAAGGGACCAGCTCACTCCTTACTCCATTCGAACCATTTCAAGGTGTTTCCAACACCAGTGCTTTTCATCGTGATACCGGAACCCCTTCTAGGGGAAGGAACTACAATCCTTTTCAACAAACAATACCCCAAGATACCCTTCTGGTGCCAGGAGACCACCCTCACCATGCAAATACTGCCAACGTGATCACTGGAACAATGAATGTCCATGAACAGGCGACCCTACAGGCAGTAGGCCTACCACGGCCAACCTACGGCGCATTATTTCCCACCTGAACAAAATGGCGCCCACAACCTTCCCGTGCCGGCCCCCAGGTCTTCTCGCACCCCACAAGGCAACGAAAACTCCAGTTTTCGTCCCTAAACTATCCAATATTCTATGTAAACCAAAAAATTTTAATAATTTTTATTGCCCATTCCTCTTAGACACAGGAGCCTCTATTAACATAATTAATTTGAATATTTTTTACCATCTTAGTAAAAACTTATCTAATCCTTTAGAATTATATCCATGCCATATATTAATCAATTCCATATCTACTCAAATAAATTCGATAGGATATACATTTTTGACCACTACCATAGGAAAAATAACAGAATCAATTAAATTTTATATAATAGATAATTTATTACCTTTTGGTATACTATCATTAAATTCCATTAGTCAATTTTGTTTGACCTTAAATTTATATAATCATTCTATTCATCAATGTGATGCTCCTTTGTCTAAGAAATAGTACCATATAACCTATGTAACCCCATGTAATAATGGAGAGAGTAACCACAATCTGCCCAATATGGGTCATTTTAAAAACATGCCTAATTCACATTCTCCATTATTGCAAGGGGAAAATATCCATCCTATACCATGTCCCATTACCTTGAACAAGACCTCTACCAATTGTGACAAAAATGCACCTAGCCAAACTTTAGTTCATTTTCCCCATTTATAATTTCAATTTTCGTTTTACAATCATCAGCCGCGTTATATTGTATTTTAAATGTTACTTTAAGTATTAGTTACGAACGGAAAAATACGTCCAGGGTAGCCGAGTGGACAAGGCACCTGCCCGGTAAGCAGAAGGGTGTGGGTTCGATTCCCGCCCCTGGACACTTTTTATTTTTCCGTTCGCCATTACTCTTCATGTTTCACCTTTCCATACCTCATCCTCAAAGTTAGAAATGTCGCTATTTCTCTTTGAAAATAAATTTCGATTTTTATAAAAGAAACATTCGCGGTATAATTTCAATTTTCGTTTTACAATCATCAGCCGCGTTATATTGTATTTTAAATGTTACTTTAAGTATTAGTTACGAACGGAAAAATACGTCCAGGGTAGCCGAGTGGACAAGGCACCTGCCCGGTAAGCAGAAGGGTGTGGGTTCGATTCCCGCCCCTGGACACTTTTTATTTTTCCGTTCGCCATTACTCTTCATGTTTCACCTTTCCATACCTCATCCTCAAAGTTAGAAATGTCGCTATTTCTCTTTGAAAATAAATTTCGATTTTTATAAAAGAAACATTCGCGGTATAATTTCAATTTTCGTTTTACATTTATATTTATTACCCCCACTATATCCCTCTGAACATCAATGTAAAATTTTTAATGATTCTTGTAATTTATGTGTTAGGACTGATATCCCTTTAACTTTTATGAATATTATTAAGAATTACTCAAATATTTTTCTACTAACAAATATAACATCCCAAAATTGAAAATTCCCCCTATCAATATTAGGACAAATTCAGACAAAATAATTGCACTCAGACCGTATCGTACATCTCTTTCAGATCAACGTGAAATACAAGAACAAGTAGGGAAAATGCTAGAATATGATATTATAGAGCCTTCTTTCTCCCCCTATTCATCCCCCGTTTCTTTAGTTACCAAAAGGGATGAGACAAAACGATTTTGCGTAGACTACCGCCGCCTGAATGAAATAATTTTCCCCGATGTTCACCCCCTTCCGCTCATAGAGAATATCTTAGATAAATTAGCCAACGCCAAAATTTACTCCCCGCGCCGATTTTTCATCAGCATACTGGTCCATCGAAATAAGTCCCCCTGATAGAAATTTATTATCTTTTGTCACGTTAGAGGGTCAGTATAATTTCAAAAGATTACCATACGGGATTAAAATAGGGCCCCAGGTGTATGAGCGAGCAGTCAGTCAGATATTGCAAAGAAATAGGTTAGGTTTTATAGCACATTATTTCGACGATTTCATTATCTTTTCAAATTCCATAGAAGAACATTTAGATCACTTACAGCAATTTTTTGATATGTGTAATAGGTAAAATTTTAGATTAAATTATAATAAGTGTGACTTCTTTAAAACTACAATAGAATTTTTAGGCTATACCATATCATCAGGCACATACACTCCATTAGTAAAAAATTTAGATGTAATTAATGCCATTAAGGTCCCCACTAGCGTTAAATCCCTCCAATCATTCTTAGGCTCCATCAATGTATATAATAAATTTATAAAAGATCACGCCCGCATTAGGAACCCCCTCAATAACCTACTTAAAAAAGATACCCCATGGCACAGGGATGCAGAATGCCAACATTCATTTGACACTCTAAAGGAATGTCTGACAACAAAACCGATACTACACCTCTTTAAAGAAGGGTTACCCTGTCAGCTATTCTGTGATGCCTCACTTCAGGGAATAGCTGGCATCCTAAAACAACAACATCCAGACGGCACTCTACACCCCGCGCAATATTACAGCAGAGCACTCCGACTCCATGAGAAAAATTATACCATCACAGAGTTGGAATGCCTTGCTGTGATAGATAGTGTGGAAAAATTCCGCATCTATCTCGCAGGTGTAAGGTTCACAATTTTTAAACGGACCACCATGCATTACAATGGTTAAAAAACCATAAAAAAAAACAACGGGTAGACTTTTTAGGTGAGCTTAAAGATGTCCGCATACGAATACGATATAAAATATATAAAAGGTAAAACGCAGTACGAGGCAGACCTACTGTCCCGCAATCCTTTATGTGGTTTTCCTCACGACCACCCAAATAATAGAAAAGCAACCCCAATTACCTCCATCTACACTTATCAAAACGAATATAGATGGCCTCCATACAATCAAACGTAAAGGTATTGTCAAGATTATAGTTCCCCTTCCTTACAACATACGCTAATTAATAAAGTACATTTAGAATATAACCATCCTGGTGTATCCCAAATGATTAGGCTCATCTCCACACAGTATACTTGGTGTGGAATGACCAAATATATAGTTAAGTATAATAGGTCCTGTCCCACCTGCCAACTTATAAAGAAACCGAAAGGTCCATTATATGGTAGATTAGAACGCCCCCCTATAGCTTTACAACCCTTCGATATGTTATCTATAGACACTATTTCAGGTTTTTCTAAATACGGTAATTCTAAGTCATACTTACACGTAATTGTAGATCACCTAAGTCGGTATACATGGACCTTCCCCAGTAAGTCAACTAATATAATCACATACATTCAGTGTCTCAAAAAGGTATTGCAGTGTGGCCGCCCAAAAACGCCTTCTTTCGGATCGGGCACCTGCTTTTACTTCCCCAAAGTTCAGGAGATTCTTAATAAAGAACGGGATACAGCCTCTACTAACCACTGCAAATAACCCTCAAGCTAACGGTTTATGCGAGCGTCTTAACGCGACACTCACCGGGAAGCTGAGGTTACTGAACTTAGAGAATCCAGGAACCTCCTGGACTAAGTTAATTAAGATAGTAACTAATAAATATAACGATACCCCCCATACGATAATTGGATTTCCCCCCGTATTTTTAATGTATAATATAATCCCCTCAGACTTAAATAACCACCTAAACCCCTATCCCAATATAATAGAAAGTAGAAAACTAGCAATACAACGTACAAATGACAGACACGACAAAGAGAAACTTAAATATGATAACAAACATAAAAATCCACACTTTGATACAGGAGATTTAGTATTAGTAAAGGCGTATCATCATCCAAATAGCGGTAAGTTAGTACCCTACTTTACAGGTCCATATGAAATTACTGAAATAATTTCTGATAATGTCGAATGTATAAATAGACCCAATAGGATTACAGGTAATGATAGCGATACTGTACATGTAAATAAATTACAATATTATAACGAAGAGGTCCTTTATATTTCACCACCCAAATTAGAACCCCTAAAAATAAATAGAATAATAGAGCCTTTCCGACATTTAGACCCCAACTTGTTTAGTCCAATAGAAAAAAGTATAGCTCATCGATTTTCCGAACCATTTAATCATTTGTCCCCCAACTATTCTCATAAAATTAGCGAAAATATAGGTCCTGAAAGTCTCACAAAACTTATTCTCTTTATATGCCTCTACACCAACACCTTGGTTCTGAATTACTTAAGCACCGATCCTCCCTCATATATCCTGATCTATTGATAAAAGTATTCGCAATATTAACTCGATTAGAAGAACATTTGGTACACAGATACCACTGAGTGGCAAACAATCCATGTTACATAAATAGCTATCATATTGCTGTCCTACAAAAACAAAACACGACGCCTGCCACCGCGGTGTCCAGTTTGCTTACATAGGCTACACGAGCTCGACTTTCTCGCGCCACTTTGGCGTCGTTAGATGCCTGCCTGCCTGTTAAAACATACATTTTTATCTCGCACTTTTCTAGATTGTTCACATCAATTTTAATTCCCATCGCCACGACAATATTCCAATCTCAACACTCTTGCCTATCAATCATTCAATTATAGGGCTTTTGGGTACATTTTAATACGAACATACACGACATTACCGGCTCCCTTGTTAGGAATAAAAAAGGCTTTAACTTTTCTTTTTCTTTTGTCGCCTCTCATTTCTCCATATGTAACGCAATGTTACATGGAGAAAAGATCTGTTAAGTTAATATTTTAAATGATATTCCCCAAACGTAACAAGCCGGGCGTTTGGGTGGGCTCACCTAAAAATTTTGCAGACCAACTGCATAAAACGCTCTGCAATCTTTTTAGCGCCTAAGACATGCACTACATACTACATGTACCTAAAGTCCCATCTTCCACTACAATGACATAATTTTAGGGATCAAGATCGCTCCCTGTCTGGTCTCACATAATATAATCGGGAAGATCTGGCAAAGACCAACTTCTCAGACCGGACCAAAGCGACATAGGGCCACATTGCCTCCCCGTAGGCCAAACTAGCAAGACATCAATAATCTTGCACCTACATTGTGTGTAAATATGTTCCCTTTTTTCAAGAACGAATATTTTTGTTTTCTTTTAACTTTTTCTCTCATATATTGTAAATAGACTTACAGCTTACCTAGTTTTGTGGTGTTGGACTTTGTTTTTTAACTTACAGATGTAGATAAAAATTTCACTATTAATCGATAATATCATTTTGTTTATTAATCAACATTAATGCCTTAAACTACCAATCAACCCTTTATATATTATTACCTTTAATATTTTATTTTATTTTAATTTTAGTTTTTAATCATGTTTAGACTTAAACATTTTACAACTTCAACTATTTTAGGCACCATTTTAAAAAACCTACACCTAACAATATTTACCAGGTCTATTAGTATGAAACGCGAAAATGGGCGCCAGAGGCCGCTGTGCAACTTTATTTGAGCCGACGGTGGCGCTGTTGTAGGCGTTTTGTTCTTTGACTCACGTGGCATCAGCATGCGTGCAGTTTTAAAAAAAATTCAAATCGCGAAAAATTTCTGGAGCCTGTGGAAAATGGCGATTTCCGAGCCAAAAAGTGCCCATTTGCGGAAGTTTTGTTGTTCGCCTTCAACTAGTTCAAAAACACCATAAAAGACTTGGGGCTGGGAACTCTAACCCCACCCGCTGTACTCACCAGACTTAGCGCCGTCGAACTCCCACCTTTTCACATCTTTAGGACACGCCCTTAAAAACCAGGAATTTTCGAACTCAGACATACTCCGAAAATGACTTGTTGACTGGTTCGACTCAAAGGGAATAGAAATTTTCAGACACGGAATTCGAAAATTTCCTGAAAAGTGGTCCGAGTGTATAGCTAATCAGGGCAGTTACTTTGAATAAAAAATCTTTTGTTGTATGGAATTGGTGAACTTTTGAATTCACCGAAAAATTTCGCGTTTCATACTAATAGACCTAGTATAATATTTCTTAAACAGATAAAACATTTATCATTTTATTTTTCTTAATAGATTTTCAAAATGTTATTTTTGACGCTTCCCTTACAACCTCTAACTCTATCCCATGAACCTTTCCTCCCAACTTTTTACATCCATCAAGAGATTATTGTTCGTCAGCCATTTTCTTTTTTTTTTATTTGATTAAACTAACTAGAAGACCCTTCCTCGCTGTACATTTCCCAACAGTGAGCTCAGGAGACCTAGTTAGATTTTTTTTTTTCTCTCATTGTCCGGCTCATCATTTTTCATTTTTCAACTTTTTCTTTTCACCACACAAGTCGGACACAATCAAAATTGACAGCAATAAATCTCTTACATCCACCTCCCCTTTTCCGCAGCCTTCAAACCTCCAACCTTCCAAGGGATTCCAGTACGCCGAACATTTTTGTTTTTTTTTTCATTGATTAATCCGACTGGAACAATCCTTCCTCGTTATACCCATCCCAATAATGAGTTCAGGATATCCAGCGCGATCTTTTTATTTTCTTTTTCTCATCGCCCGACTCATCACATCAATTCACCATTTTTTCAACTTTTCACTTTTTTTTTCATAATTCAACCGGGCACAATCATTATGGACAACAGGGATCCCTCTTACCTCTACCTCTCGCTTTTACCCCATCATTCTTCCCACCTCTTTTCACTGTCTGAGCTAATGATGCAGACGGAATATCTTGGGCCTTCTGTTAATGAAAACAATGCCTCACTTAAACAAGTTCGCATTGCATTGCAGAATGCTTGGGATACTACTTTGCAGAAACATGCTCAGATACCCCCTTTCCCTTTTTCAACCTTAGCGTCACATTATATGTTCAATCAATAAACTATTTTTTTTCCGCTCATCTTTTATGCAATAAGATATTATTTTCCTTGTACGATTCATTTTACCATATTTACCATTTTGTATTATATACTTTCTTTAATCTTTAATCATTCATTTTGTGCGTTTTTATTCTTATAACCTTGATTTTTTTTCATTAATACACCACCATTACAACATCTTTCTCTTTTAACTTGTAGCTTAATAATAATTTTAACTAATTTGTATACAAATTATTTCTTTTATTTTTTTATAATAGGTTTGTTAGGTTATCATTCATTACATGTCATTCCCCCAACCAAACCTTCATCACCGAGGGCACATTCTGTAGTATATTTTGAGTTAGATAGTTCACAACCTTCTTCTGATATTTATTATATAACCCCATATCTATATATAAAAATATGTATCGAACAATGGAAGTGACAAATAAAACAAAGAGGGAGGTAGACCAGACGACAAAGACCAGACGAAAACAACGCGGCGCCAGAAGGTGACGTGATTACAGTAGCCAATCAGGAATCGCCACATATGCGGGCGTCCCAGAGTATATAAAGGCGCAGAAATTAGACAAAGAGTAGTTGTTTCAGAGCGACGGCCGTTATACGCTCGGCTAGGGCATCCGCGACACCCGTGGTTCGACTACCTTCGTCCGTGGTCTACCTCTTCCTCTTGGAGTTACCATCTAGACCTGCCTCTGTCTCTTGCTGTCCCAGTGCGGGAATCCCATCACGCACCCACTACCACGACTGCCCAGCAAATTCCACATCGGGTTTACTACATATATATATTTTGTTTATTTATCATAATATATCTCCCATATCAACGTTATTTCCTTCCTATATAGCATATTCATCCAAATTTTGGCGTATTTATTATCCTGAGATAGTATTTACCCATTTAATATATACCATCCACCATGTATATTTCCTTTCTTATTATATTCAGGTATATTTATATATAGATAGAGCACAGTTTGAATTATAGACTATAAAATCAAGATAACGAGGCCGATCCCAAAATAAATATATAATGTGTGACATTTCGGTAACAGCGCTGTTACCATCTTCAGGCAAATGTACTGAATGAAAAGGTTTAACCACAGCTTATATATTTATTTGTTTATCATTGTGTATCCTATATATATCAAGCCATTTCCTTTCTACGTATAGCATATATTCATTTGAATTTTTTTAACGTATCATTGTATACCTTATATATCTACGTCATTCCTGTTTACCCTATTATTATTATTATTATTTGATCGAATAGGTCTATTTAATTTTGTCTTATATAACCTTGCATAACCCTTTTTTTTGTATCTCATCATGTATAGTTAATAAAATTTTCTTTTAGATGTGTTTTAGGAATTGGACATATCTACATTTTACACGCACAATTCCTTGGCGCCCATATGATTATGTTTATCTAGGACGGTCTAAGGGTCTGTTTGTACAGTATCTGTGTCTAGACCACTTCCCCATCTCCACCTATAGGGGCTGCGGCCAGGAACGTGTGGATTCACCTCACATCTGGGCCAAAACCCTCTGGCATGCAGACAGCGAAAGATGGGCTTAGTAATTTGCCCATTAAATGGTAGGATAAGATTTCCTTTCAATATTACGATGAGTTAACCTGCCCTAGGTTCCATGGCCCGTTTGTTTCCCCTTTGCCTGAGTGTCGGTGATTGCATATACCGGTATCGTAAAAAAAAATGCATTTCTTCCAAAATCATATTTCTCATAGAGCATGAACAGATCTGAATTGGAATAAACACATTTTTTTACTCTGGCAGGGGAGGAATTGTTGGGCCAGATTTTCCACCAAATAGACCCAACAATGATGTAAACATTTACATCATATATGCACAGTGGTCTTGCCGAAGTGTTTGGTGTCCAGATGGAGATCCCACAACGGTGGCCGAACGGTGCTCTAAAGGTCAAAGCAGGGGAGGACGCCCAATCGGAGGTGACGCTGGTGGTACCGGTGACCGAGATACCGGCCAACCCTCCACAGAAGGACAACAACGAGGCGGATTGGAAAATGAAGGACTAGAAGCAACCCTGGGCGTGTACTCCAAGACCCGCTGTATAAAGATGGAGAATTCCCCAACGAGGAACCTCAACGATGCTCTAAAGTCCAGAAAGCTGGAGATGACACCTATGCCTTTAAAGTCCAGAAAGCTGGAGATGACACCTATGCCTTTAAAGTCCAGAAAGGTGGAGATGACACATATGCCTTTAAAGACCAGTAGCCGGGGAAGACACCCAGCCGGGATGACACGGGTCCTGCCCAAGGATCCAGAAGCCCATTGCAGAGAGGTCCAACGGAGGATATACAAACTATGTACATATGTGAATATATGAAATAATACCGATCATTTTTTCTTTTATGCAATGAAACGTCCAAAATCATATTACCTTTTAGGGAAATTTTAAGTCCATTCTTTATTCTAAAATGAATAAAACCAATTAAATACATACACAGATAAATTGGGCATATTTCTCTGCTTTAAATTCTCTTAAGGAAAGGATTACTATATAAAAATTTAAGGGATAGACGTATTATATTTTATCAATTTTATTATTATCTCAAACTTTTCTTTTAATAAGAAGGAGTTTAATTTCGAATTTTTTAAAGAAGAAATTACTTTGAATTTAAAGAAAAAAATTTATATTTTATTATCCTTATTTCTATCAATTTTTTTATTATTATCTCAAACTTTTCTTTTAATAAGAAGAAGTTTAATTTCGAATTTCTTAAAGAAGGAATTACTTTAAATTTAAAGAAAAATTTCTATATTTTATTATCCCTATTATTATTTTTAAATATTCTTTTAAAAAAGAATATTTTCTTTATCACTTTATTTTTTTAAATAAATATTCTAAGAATATTAAAGTAATTTTTTTTTACTCTGTAGGAAGATGACGATTTACCTTGCGGCGCTCTTTGAAAAATAATGGTCAGTTTTTGAGCGGAAGGCGTATGAAAGAGATCGATCCGGGAGAGAGCGCTGGCATCCTGGAGAAACGGTATGTTAACATCTTCTTTATTAATTTAGGGTATATTTAATATGTCAAAGAGGCATATTTTAGCTTATTTTTTTAATAGGTAAGAAAAATTCATATTTTGTCCTTTGAATGGAGTCTTAGAGTTTGATAAAGAAAATAGATTTTATGTTCATTTAGTACTGCCTACAAATGAAAGTTTGTAAGGAAATTTACCAAGGTAGAAAGGAAAGGGTCATGTTCCATTTATGTTTTTATCTGGTATGTTTGCCAATTATAGCATGTTTTATATGTTGAGAAAGCCATATCTATGTAATTTTTTTTATAGGTAAAAAAATTCATTCTTGCTTGAAATCCTTAAACAGAGATTTTTGTTCATGTAGAATTGCCCATAAAATGAAATTTGTAAGGTCCACTGAGATAACAATAAAACTCTTGGTTTATTATTTGAATATGTGTCTGTGATACTTTTACCCTGAAAACAAAAATGCACATTATGTATTAAACATGGATCTTTTGTGTTCGCTATATCCTACTATACATGTATCCGAGTTTAAGCCTAAGTTGGTATATAACTAAACAATGTTGTTGCTGAGCTAAGAGACAAAGTATAAGATTGAGATGTCCTCAAATAGGACATAAAAAAATGACTCAACATATATATATATAAATCAATGCTTGTATGTATGTTTGTTTGTTTGTACAAGGTGTGTTCAAAGAGTATCGCGAATTTTGAATTTTCGCGGGTTACGTATATTCGAATTTCGATCTTTTTGTGGCTTTATGTTGGTACTCATGTCTCTCACTTATGCCGACAAGCTCGGCCATTTTGAATGTTCACTTAATTGTTGACATGCTTTGCTTGCAGGTGTTTTGGATCGTCTTCGATTTTTACCTATTAAAAAAAATGGATCAAAGAACCTGTATCAAATTTTGTGTGAAAAACGAAATTAAGTGCGCGGATGGATTCCGAATGTTGACTGTGGCATACGGAGAAGCTACCTTGGACCGAAGCAACGTTTATCGGTGGTACAAAATGTTCTAAGAAGGCCGAGAAGATGTGAACGACGAAGAGCGTGCCGGACGCCCAAACACTTCAACAACAGACGAAAAAATTAATGAAGTGGAGAAAATGATATTGGCCAATCGTCGAATCACCGTTAAAGAAGTTGCTGAGGACCTAAACATATCGATTGGCTCGTGCCATTCAATTTTTATCAATGATTTGGGCATGAGACGGGTCGCCGCGAAATTCCTACCAAAATTGCTCAAATGCGACCAAAAACAGCATCGCATGAACATTGCTAATGAGATGTTAGACTCTGTCCGCGACTACCCAAATTTGCTCCAGAGGGTCATAACTGGTGACGAATCGTGGGTTTATGGTTATGACGTGGAAACCAAAGCTCAATCATCTCAATGGAAGCTGCCGCACGAACCAAGACCGAAAAAAGCGCGCCAAGTTCGGTCGAATGTGAAAGTTTTGCTGACAGTTTTCTTCGACTGCAGGGGCGTGGTGCATCATGAGTTCTTGCCACAGGGTAGAACGGTCAATAAGGAATATTAACTGCAAGTTATGCGCAATTTGCGCGAAGCAATCCGCCAGAAACGCCCGGATTTGTTGAAGAACAAAAATTGGCTTTTGCACCACGATAACGCCCCTGCTCACACATCGTTGCTTGTGCACGACTTTTTGGCCAAAAACAACACACTAATGATGCCGCAGCCACCGTATTCCCCAGATCTGGCCCCCTGTGACTTTTTCTTGTTCCCTAAACTGAAGAGGCCCATGAAAGGACGACGTTACGCTATGCTTGACGAGATAAAGACGGCATCGAAGGAGGAGCTGAAAAAGATTTTTTTTAAATATTTTTTGAAGTGTTTCGAAGATTGGAAAAACCGTTGGCGCAAGTGTATAATATCTCATGGGGATTACTTTCAAGGGGACAAAATAGGTATTCATGAATAAATAAATAATTTTTGAAAAAACACAAAAGTCGCGATACTTTTTGAACACACCTCGTATGTTTGTTTGTTTGTATGTCCCGTATACAAATTCGCAGTAGTTCACTAATTCAATAAAAATTTCCATACATAGGTAAAAAAAATACGGGGAAGACGATAGGCTATTTTAAAAATATATAAATCAATTATTAAAACTATATATATTCAAATTATTCCACTTAGCTCGCGAGCAGCGCCTCTAGCGGTGAAGATGGGAGGTAATATCAGCTGACCTAATGTACATGTAAAGTTTGGAGCGGGACGTTTCACAAGAGTGACATCCACGGCGCCAATTTATAATTGTAACGAATAGTGTTTGAATAAAACATTTAATCGGGTAAACCCGGGCGTTGCCCGGGTCATTCGTCTAGTTAATATATATTTAAAGAAAATATTGTAACGTTTTTGTGTTAAATGGTAAAATGTTGTAATGTTAAAATATATCTTTTACATTGTTAATTTAATTTGTCATTGTTTTATAATAATGAGATGCAAATAACATTGTTGTTGTTGTGGAAATATCTTTATTTACGAAGCTGCTAACCAGAATAAATGATTTTTGAGCCAATTTTTGTTGTTGTGAGAGAGAGAAAATATCTTTATTTACGGGACTGCTAACCAAAATGAATAAAATGTTGTTTATTATCGTTTGTTTATATAAAAAAATTTCATTGTATGTGATGATGATAACAAAAATGAATTTTTAAATTAATATACATAATTCATTGAGATAAAGAGAAATATAATCTATATATATAAAATTGAATGTCTGTCTGTCTGTTTGTCTGTACTCTATAGATTCAAAAACCATACATCCAATCGCCGTGAAATTTTGGGATATATTAGGTATATCACCGGGAAGGTTTTTGAAAAATAATTTCCTGAATATCTTGAATATCCTTAGAGTTATTTGCAGATTTGTAGATTTAACTCGCAAGCAGCGCCCCCATTGTGGCGATGATAACAAGTTTTCTTATCACTAAGTTTGTTATCTTAAATATTATTTATCAAAAGTAAGATTATCTCAGGATGACGCGGCAATGTGACACGGGAAAAAATGTTCACTAGATAAAACTATGATTTTCTAATGTAGAAAATTAGGAAAGACAAAATTCAGGATGACACGGCACACAGGGACCGGGAAAAAATGTTCACTTTTTTGAGAGATTCAAATTTACGAGTTTCAAATTATCAAAATATATCTTTTTTTATTTTTATAAGTTTTTAGAGAATTGTTTTAACAAATGTTCGCTAGACAAACCTTTACTCGGGTAAAACCTCGGGCGAAGCCGGATACGTCCGCTAGTAATCTATATATATAAAAATGAATGTATGTGTGTGTGTGTCTGTCCTTTATGCCTGACCAAACCACTCATTGGAACGCCATGAAACTTTGGGAAGTTATTTAGCATAGTCCTGGGAAGGTGTCTGAAAAATAATTTCTTTAATATCTTGAATATCCTTAGAGTTATTTGCAGATTTGTAGATTTAACTCGCAAGCAGCGCCACCATTGCGGCGATGATAACAAGTTTTTTATCTATAAGTTTTATTATCACTAAGTGTATTTTCTTAAAGATTATTTATCAAAAGTAAGATTATCTCAGGATGACACGGCAATTTATTTGAGACAAGAATAATTATACAATTCCAAGGCAAAGATACTATTCCTTTAACTTCCAAATACCGAGGGAACCAATTAATATTGATTTTATTCAACTTATCGAGTATTTTTCAAGGAACCGGGGGAAAAAATGTTCACTAGATAAAACGATGATTTTGTAA
The DNA here is from genome assembly GCA_030710605.1 of Cordylochernes scorpioides. NCBI lineage: Eukaryota > Metazoa > Arthropoda > Arachnida > Pseudoscorpiones > Chernetidae > Cordylochernes > Cordylochernes scorpioides. Next base: position 55,168,620 of record CP092873.1, on the reverse strand, counting down.
TGTAGAAAATTAGGAAAGACAAAATTCAGGATGACACGGCACACAGGGACCGGGAAAAAATGTTCACTTTATCGAGAGATTCAAATTTACGAGTTTCAAATTATCAAAATATATCTTTTTTTTAAGTTTATAGAGAATTGTTTTAACAAATGTTCGTTAGACAAACCTTTACTCGGGTAAAACCCGGGCGAAGCCAGATACATCCGCTAGTTAATTATAAAAAAAATTCACAAACGTGACAATATCTTATTTTAAATTTAATAAAGATTTTAAAAAAATTATGTTTCAGAAATATATTTAAACACATATAACAATATTTATATTTATATACGTTTATAAATCTATACATAGGTGGATTGAATTTTTTCTAGAATGGTTTTAACAAATTTTCGTTATTCAAACCTTTACTAGGGTAAAAACCGGGCGAAGCCGGGTACATTCTCTAAATACAGTTATTTACAAATGTTCGTTTGTGGCAAGATACTATTCCTTCAACTTCAAATTACCGAGTGGACCAATTAATATTGATTTTATTCAACTTATCGAGTATTTTTAAAGAAACCGAGAAAATTTTCAAATTATCGAGAGTATAGACAAGTGTGGAATTAGTAGGGGTTGAATGTTTGCTAGAATAGTTTTAACAAATGTTCGTTAGGCCAACTTTCACTCAGATAAAACCTGGGCGGAACCGGTACATCCGCTAGTATTCAATAAAACATGCGGACCAAAATATATTGGATTTCTTTATAACATTTTCAATTCCTAGTGAAATTACACCAAAGGATAACTTCCCCAATGCCAGTCCCAAGCTCAGATACAAAAGGAGGAGGGGCAACTACAAACTAAAAACAACAACAACAACAACAACAAACGCTTTTATTTAAATGCACTAAAAGTAAAAAAATAAAGTATTTTATTTTCTGCCATTGAGCAATTAGATGTATATGAGTGAAAATCAAAGTGGCGGGGAACGATCATCATGAATTTCGAACATAATGGGATTTTTAAATAAACTTATGTGTTTACTAAATTTTTACCTCTTCTTTAAATATGATCGTCCCCCGCCGCTTTTATTTTCACTCACATACATCTAATTGCTCAATGGTAGAAGATTTTTATCTTTTATTTTTAGTGCATTTAAATAAAAGCTTCTTTAAAAATGTATTTTTCCGTTTAATAATTATTTGGTTAGTTTTTAGTCATTAATTAAAAAACTTACAACCTAAAGTTTGAAATTGTTGGGTCAGATTTTCCACCAAACAAGACCCAACAAAGATGCAAGCATTTACATCATATAAATATATACGCAGTGTCTCGCCGAAGTGTTTGTTGTCTAGGTGGAGAGCTCCCGACAATGGCCGACGGTGCTCTAAAGGTCAGGGCAGGGGAGGAAACAGCCCTGGACGTGTATCCCAAAGCCCGCTGTAGAAGGGCCGAGACGAAGAATGTACAAAGAGCACATGTACAAATAAGCCTAGACACTTGATGACACCAGACTTCCATGCCGAAAGCTGATGCCTGCTGGAGAAGAAGACACCAGTGACATCCAGAGACATCCGTGCTGGAAGCTTCTGTACCATATGTACATATATGCCCCTCATTTTTAGATAGAGGTGACCAAAAGAAAACAATTTGTAATATAAACATTTAAATCAATAATCTTTTTTTTTTAATACTCGGGATATATATATTATTTAATTTCCTAAAGGAATTAATTTGTTTTTCAATATATACAATGTTTTTTTTTTCTCGCGCGGCAACACGGTAAATTGGAGGCGTGGTCATGATCACGTGCATGTTTGCTTTCGACGAATGAAAATGCCAACCAATAGAAACCTTGACGCGAGCAACGAATGAAAATGGAGGGAGGCAAGGATAAAAGGGGGTTTTCTTGGCAAAAATAGGGAGGAGAGATTCAACCAGAGTCGACAGTCGGGCCTGAGACGCAGAAAGGAGAAGACCAGACCTTGCCACCGCTTTCGAGAGAAGGTAAGCCCCTCGCCATTATGGCTTAGCACCCCCCCTTTTTAAGCAGTAACTAACTCAGATTTCGCATGGGCCCTAAAGGGCTTTAAGTAACTTAAAGGGAATGATAGGGGTCTTATATTTTGTCCCGCCAGAATAGATGGAGATCTAGGCTTCCCCCTTTATAAAGGGGGAAGTTTGTAACTTCAAGTCACCTCTATCTAGATCATTATGTAAATAGCATATCTCGCTAGTATGGAAATGTCCCCAAATTTTATCTAATCTGAATAAATATCTAGTATATAATTTATATGGAGAGTTTGTTTCCCCTCATACATATTTCATTCTTTTGTTTTATGGTACTACCCCCCCACATCTTATTATTACAAATTGTACTGAAATATAGGGCTTCCGGCTCTAATGGAATGGAGTTGTGTATTGTACCTTATTGTGATACTTTAATACAGAAACAGCGGTAAATACGATTTTACCCGCCTTGAGGGTATCTCTTTGTCAGGTTTTAGTAATATGTATTTTCATATGAGGAATTTGCCCTTTTTTCACTGTTTAAATGAAATATTGTATGATTCTTACCTATTTGGAGGGAATACTACTAAAAAAATCAAATCTTCCAATATATTGCCGGCCCCCACATGCATTGTCGCGAGTGCCTGTCATGCCCACAGTGATCAAATAAGCCAGTTCTCCTGCCTGTGTTTCAGTGTGTTTTTCCATCATATTTACCTTTATATTATTCGTTGATTTAATTTTAGTAAAGACCCATGTTGCCTTATCACTCATTGGTTTTGTTCCCCTCATGATATTATTGAAACCCTCTTTGTTTTAAATATATTACAAATGTTAATGTCAATAGCATAAGTCTATAGTTTTGCTTGTTTTTATAGTTAGATTTTGGTATAATCTTTACAAATAGAGTCCTTTCCATATATCCAGATAGTAACCTAATTATACGCATTTTGTTGAATCTTTGTCATAAAAATCGGGATTAAAAGGATACCTGCATGTTTAATCAGATTTTATTACTAATAAAATCTGAACCTGGTACTTCCTGATATCTAATTTTGAAATAATGATTTCAACATATTATACTTCTATAGAAAATGTTAATTTGGTCTTATGTTCAGGTTTATAGTTTCTAATAATAACATGATCACCTTTATCTGAGATCCCTTAAAGTTGTTGGATAGTCTCAGAGAATTCGACACAAAATGGGCTTGTCACTGACCCGAGTCCGTTGGTCTGTAGAGGCGGCCAATAGATGGCGATCAATTCCAGCGTCTATTTTGATGGGAGGGCCGACCATTATTTCATAGATCATTTGATTTAATGTAGGAACGGGAATAATTCAATATTTCCCTCCTTTCTTCCCAAGTACACGTGAGCCTTAGTTTAATGAGGAATCTCTTTACACATCTGTCCTAAACTTTCCGCACTATATCTTTTGTGTATGAATCTATTTACAATTGATCTGTAGTGCCTGTGTTTCAGTGTGTTTTTCTATCATATTTACCATTATATTATTCATTGATTTAATTTTAGTAAAGACCCATGTTGCCTTATCACTCATTGGTTTTGTTCCCCTCATGATATTATTGAAACCCTTTTTGTTTTAAATATATTACAATTATTAATGTCAATAGCATAAGTCTATAGTTTTTGCTTGCTTTTATAGCTTATTTGTTAGATTTTGGTATAATCTTTACAAATAGAGCCCTTTCCATATATCCAGATAGTAACCTAATTCAACGCATTTTGTTGAATCTTTGTTATAAAAATCGGGATTAAAAGGATACCTGCATGTTTAATCAGATTTTATTACTAATAAAATCTGAACCTGGTACTTCCTGATATCTAATTTTGAAATAATGATTTCAACATATTATACTTCTATAGAAAATGTTAATTTGGTCTTATGTTCAGGTTTATAGTTTCTAATAATAACATGTTCACCTTTATCTGAGATCCCTTAAAGTTGTTGGATGGTCTCAGAGAATTCGACACAAAATGGGCTTGTCACTGACCCGAGTCCTTTGGTCTGTAGAGGCGGCCAATAGATGGCGATCAATTCCAGCGTCTATTTTGATGGGAGAGCCGACCATTATTTCATAGATCATTTAATTTAATGTAGGAACGAGAATAATTCAATATTTCCCTCCTTTCTTCCCAAGTACACGTGAGCCTTAGTTTAATGAGGAATCTCTTTACACATCTGTCCTAAACTTTTCGCACTATATCTTTTGTGTATGAATCTATTTACAATTGATCTGTAGAAATTATGAAGATCTATTGCTATAATTTCCCTCTCTGAAATAGTTCCCAACATCTTCAGTGGGTTGCTAAATCGCCAGAAGGTGTCTTTTATAGATTATCTAATCATTAATGACTTCATGGAGGTTGCACAGTATATGCCACAAAAATGACTATGGATAATTCTAGAAGAGATTGGTGCTAGACAAGGGTATTGGGGGAGAATAGTAAAGAATAAGTCGTACTAGATTTCGCGGATAAAGTCGAGGAAGGACATTATTCCAGGAGTATCTTAAAGGATAGCTGACACTCGAGGGGGCCCATCATTATCTCTTTTCTTCAAAGGGGAAGTTGATACCCCTGAGACGTTGGAACTCCACATTCCATAGACCTCGTTAGTCCCCAAGACACCCGACGCCCTATACATTCCAGGAAGGACCTGTCAACGGGCCTCCCCGATTTTGGGCCTCCTTTGGGGATCCCTCCCACGCCTGGCATGGAAGAAAGTTTTCACTTGGGGTTGCGTAGTCCTCAAATCCTTCTGTAACCTATATATTATCTGATATTCTATCTCCTCAAGTATAACCTTAGCTGTTTAAGTCCTATATTTGTCTATTTCTATGTCACACTTGTATATCTTAATAAGGAAATTTTACTAAGTCACTTCTTACATGCTCCATTCCCATTGGTCTAAAAACAGGAATTCAACAAAATATATAGGAAATCTTACCGAAATATTTAAATCTGCACATCAATATTTATACCCAGTATTATTGTCTACTAATAAAACCATTCACATATTATGATATTAGAATATATAAGTAATTAATCCAGGTTCCTTAGGCATCCACGAGGTCTATCTAATCACTCGTGTTGTCAGTCAGACTTGAGTTTTTGTTTTGTTTTTTTTTTTGTTTTATTTACAATGACTGTGGAAGTCCAAAATAATAATAGTGTTGAACAAATTTATTTCTAGGGATATTTTTCATTGATGCCAGGTTGAGATTTAAAATTCATAGCAGAGTGGCCTTTTGTTTTTCTTTGTTATCAGAAAGCTGAGCAGATTGACAATCTGAATCTTCAAGTGCTAATTGAATACAAAATTTGTGCATAGACAGAAATGAAGCAAGTTAAATGATTTTTTTTTAATCACTAGTAATTAGGCCTTAAATAGACGAAGTCTGCTCGCGGCGGATTGGTCAATTCCTGTACAAGGCGGGAAGTGATGTAACCTAAAGCCTAACTGAAATATGTCTCTTTACTTTTGGTTTTGGGAATCCTAAATTTATTGTGAACTATATTACAAAGTTACAGTCACATAATGGAATATTGTTGATGGATACATGGTACATATTTAATATGGAGTATGTGATTATTCAATTGATTAATTTTAGTTTAAGTAATAGAATAAATTAATTGTGAAAGGGAAATTATTTATAATTTGTGTCGTGAAATGTGTGGTCTTATATTATCATATATTCATATAAATATAATAGACTAGACGAATGACCACCCCCCCCCCCCCCCCCCCCCCCCCCCCCCCCCCCCCCCCCCCCCCCGGGCAACGTTACAATTATAAATTGGCACTGTGGATGTCACTCTTGTGAAACGTCCCGCTCCAAACTTTACATGTACATTAGGTCAGCTGATATTACCTCCCATCTTCACCGCTAGAGGCGCTGCTCGCGAGCAAAAGGGCAAACTCGATGAATATTCGGGATAGAGACCTGAAAATTTCACTATAAGTTTTTTCGGATTCTACTCTATATACTGTTAAAATTTCAGTCAGAGATTAGTTACGATATGAATCTTTAAACCGAGCGAGCGTCTATAAATATTTCGATTTAGATCAAGTATTCTAAACGTATGTGTTATTAAGTGAACTATTATTAATAAAATATTGAGAAGAATCAGATTTTAAACGTATTTATAACCTTTTAGTACTTGAGAGGGCGCTGTTCGTGAGCTAAGTAGAATAATTTGAATATATAGTGTTAATAATTGATTTATATATTTTTAAAATAGCCTATCGTCTTCCCGTATTTTTTTACCTATGTATGGAAATTTTGGTTTGAATTAGTGAACTACTGCGAATTTGTATACTGGACATACAAACAAACAAACATACAAACATTGATTTATATATATATATAGAATAATAAAATATATAAGGCGGTCAAATAGAAGCCTGAATATTCAGATTTATAATCCGTTTGGGATCTTGAACAATCTCTAAAAAAATCAAATCGGAACTTTCAACAGTTTCCAACTTGACTTTCGTGCCACGATTAAAAAGTATAATAATTGGGGTCGGTGGATGGTGGTCTGACCGCTACGACCCGGCTCCAATGGCCCCGATTCTTGCAAAAGTCCAACCCCACCAGCGAGTGCAAGTAACCAAATGGGTCTCTGGCACATTTTTAAGTGCAAAGTCGAACTGCTTTTCACATGTGTAGACATGTGGTGCACTTACAGTAAAAGCAGTCGCCTTCTTCTACCCACTATCATTATCATGGCTTGTACCACGTGTACTAGGGATAAGCAAAAAAAAAATTTGTTCATTGTTGGCCTTTCCGACCACCCAGAAGTCTGAAAATTTGTACACATGCATTGTTCATTGGACTGAGCGAGTGTTAAAAATTTCATACTTATATGTGATATGGAAGCATATTAAAATTTAACTTAAATTTTTGAGAGGTGAAGGGACGAGATTTTTTATTGCCTGGCTGTCCCTTTTCTTAGACTGCAGAAAGCCAACCTTTGAAGCTGGTTGTCACAATACCTATTACATTTTCGTACACATTAGGTGTGCATTGAATAAGCTAGTATTTTTCATCTAATAAAATTTATTAATAAAAATTGATGCGAGAGAAAAAAAGGGGAATAATATTAAAATATATTCAATTGAAAATAATCCCTATATATAGTCACGACCTTCTTTCCTCATCGGCCTCTGTCACGGATGCGCGCGCACAGGGAGGTCACGTGCTCGCCGGCTCCCTCGAGCCGGATTTGAACCAGCGACCTAAGGATCACCGTTGTAACATCTACAGTCGGTAAAACACGGGCGTTGCCTGGGGGTCATTCGGCTAGTAATAATATATATATACACATAAAACCTTTGAAGGACTATTGCTGGTGGTTAAAATAAATGTAATGGAATAGAAAAAGGACTTACTGTAGGGGGGAAAGCCGCCGACCAATGGCTGGCGGTACAGTCAGCACTCTCTTCCTACTAAGATCTAACTGCTACTTTTTTCAAATTTGGTGCCATCTACTGGTTCAAACCATGCTGCGCCCCCTATGAGCGAACTCTGAGAGTCTTTTAATAATAATAAAAGCTTAATATTATCAAGGTTTTATATTGAATATATATTATGTTCAAAAATTTTTTTAACTATAAATATTTAATAAAAAAAAAAAAAAAAAACAGAAAGAGCAAAAGACAATTTCATGCCTGATATCTTTGTTGGGTGATGGGTTCTGGGCCTTCCTCTCAGTTGAAGGTTGAGGCTGTTGGTGGTGGTTCAAGCCTTTCTATTGCCTGGTCATCTCCAGGCTGTCAAGCTTCACGGGTCTGCCTTCGGGCTCTTCGCGTCGGGGTGTAGCAGGTCGCATGGGCTCCTTTTCCCCCTTTATTATTATTATTATCATTGTTCCCCCCTACAGCAGACATCCTTTCATTCCATTTAAATTTATTTAGACCACCAGCTAGCTATTTACAACCAATTATGTTATATTTGTCTTCCGCATCCTCAACAGAGGCAATTTGGAAATTTATCCTTCCTGGCCATTCTAACAACCCCGAAATCTGAAAATTTGACAACTTGCATTGTGTCATCAGGTTCTAACATGTGTACAAAATTTCTGATTCCTACATGCTCTGGAAGTATGTTAAAAATCGATTACAAGATTTGTGGACAGACAGACATGGAAGCAAGTTAAATAAAAGCTTTTAAAAGTTTTTTTTTTCAAGAAAGAAAAGCAATTTTTACAATCTATCTATTGCAATAGGTATGCCCATTCAGGACAGAAACCAACTAATAGATGCATTTAAAAAAAAAATCGATTAAAAAACAAAACAAAAAACCAGAATGTAAATGGGAGTTTTGATGAATAATTTAACAAGAATATAAGTAAAAAATATATTTATTATGAAAAATGTCCTCCGAGAGTGCTCAGAGTGGAACACGTGACATATCACTCAAGACTGGCTGTGTTTTTTTTTCTCGCACAAGTGTTATACTTTGTTTACAATTCAGTTAATCTATTTCTAGCCTTTATTTTTCTTTTAGATTTGACTTTAATTAAATGTAAGTAAATTTATGATCTATTTGCTGTTTATTATCAACGTTTGTATTTAATATATTGATTTTAAGTGTAGTTTTTGCGTTTTATTCAATTCACGTAACTTGCCTATTTTTATTGTAATAAAAATCACTATAAAATTAATATAGAAAAACAATTTAAATTAAGGTGAATAATATTCTTACAAATATTTATTTTTTGATGGAATTTGAAGGAAGGTATATAATTTGTAAAGTTCCAAATTAATTGAACCGAGTAGAAAGTTTGCCTTTTAAAAAAGAAAATATAAAAGATATTGAGATAACTTGAATTTTGAAGTTAGAAATAAAATAGCATATTAATATTTGTACACTTGTACATACACATTTTTTTAGATTTAAAGAGCTATAGCTTTTTAAGAAACTTCAAACAAACAAATGAAAATCTTTTAGATGAACAATAAAAAATATGGAGAAATCATAACTATGTATTTTTTTGTTCAAATCAATAAGCTTGAGGGATAAGTCTCTTTCAAATACATTTATTTCAAGCTTTCGGGCACAACCGCCCTTCGACAGGAAAAATTATATTAGCTACTAAAGTTTTCGGATCTAATCTATATATACATTTGTGAGACGCCCGTGTCTCAAGTGTAATGCGAGGCTTGCCGCGGGAGGGGATGAGATCTTTGAAAAAGATGGCCGTTTAGCCCATTGAAATATCGGAAATAAAAGATTATTTATTGAATCGCAGAGTTCATGATACCGAGGGGTTTGGTGGCTGCAGGGAATATTACATTGTAAATTTACGGTTGTGCCCGAAAGCTTGAAATAAATGTATTTGAAAGAGACTTATCCCTCAAGCTTATTGATTTGAACATAATATTATGGGATTACCTATTAATATGTATTTTTTTAATGGAAGTTCATGTGTGTCAAAATGTTATTTAAAGGGTTCTAGAATGGCAGAGAGAGAGAGAGAACCAGTCTTAAATGGTATCAAAGCTAAACGATTATGGGTGAGATAACTCATTTATACTGACCACTGTTGGCAACATGCCACAGATACACTAGTTTAGGTCAGGTTCTGATAGATTAAATTAGGTCTTCTTCTTTCTTATCTCCACTCAATCATATTAGGGTATCAAGCCTGTAGAGTTCATAATGATTAGGTGAAGTAGAATGCATCTGCTTTTGACATTTAGACTGGGAGCACTACTCAGTAGCAGGCCAACTTAGCTCCAAATTAGATTAGGTTGGCTTAGGTTGAAATGTTTATAAAAGGGAATATTATTTCAAGTAGGCTAAATGCGGGATAATACAATCGCCAATGTGTTATAATCTCATTTTTGAAATCCATTCAATGTGAATTAGCAAAATGAAACTAAATCACAAATAATTGTTTCACTAAATTTTCTACCAACATCTTCATTTTTATTTCAATAAAATATATAACTTTTTATTTAAATAATGAAAACTGTTTTTGACGTGTATGATTCTTTTTTTTTTTTTTAATTAAAATAATTTTTCACTGCTCTTACTTAAATGATAAAATAATGGGATAATTATTTTATTCAGTTCCTACCTTCAAGGTGGTATGAGAAAGAAGCCTGAAAATTAGCATGTAGCAATCTTGGCATTTTTCCATAAATATTCAAAATGTTTAGGTGCTAAGTTGGACCCCATGTACATACCCAAGTACTTACTTAATAATAATCTAGATATTGAAAATATGAATATATCAAATTAACTTACTCAACAATACAGTATAAAGTATAGATACAATATACAGTATAACCTCGTTAATTCGACACACCCCAATTCGACACTCGGCGATAATTCGACCATGTTCTGATGTCCCGACCTCCGGCCTATCAAATAACAAACCGTAATTCGACATATCGATAATACGACACTTCCGATAGTTCGACCATTTTAAAATTCGAATTTCGATAGTTGAATGTTTTTTACTTACAACTTTCCGCTTAAAAGGTATTACGGCGGCGATCGGCGGGCGGCGATAGGATCGCGCGCGCGCACTTTTGGTTCCTGGTTAGTTTAAGTTTCACTTTGCAGTGCCGTTGTGCAATGTCGCAAGTTTTATTGTTTTTTTTTTTTTTTTTTACGCTGGGATTTAGGCTTTGTGCGCTAATTAGCAATAATATTTTATTTTTAAATTTCATCATTAAAATATTTTAGTTATTTTTAAATTTACAGTGGACCCTCGGTTTGCGAGCATAATCCGTTCCAGAGCCATGCTCGTACTCCAAAACGCTCGTAGTGCGAAACTAATTTCTTATTTTTAATAATTGAAACTCGGGCAATTCTTCTTGCTACGAACAATTGCACAGTTTCCCACATTTTACATATTTCCCGAATCTGATCTGAAGGGAGGGATCCCAGTGAATTTTCATCCATCACGATTACGGGCAACCATCACGAGTTGCTCGTAATGCGAAATTTCACTCGTAATCCGAGGTAATATTTTTCAAAAAATTTTGCTCGTACTGCGAAAAGCTCGTACTCCAAGGTGCTCGTAAACCGAGGGTCCACTGTACAAATAATTTCTTTTAAATAAATAAATCTTTATAAAATGTAGCCACAATGATTATGATAACATTTTATTTCAATATTCCATTTCAGTGTTATTATAAAAGATTTAAACACAAAATCAATAACACCTGCAGCAGCAGTGGATGACTTTAATACATTAAAATTTATTTATTAAAAGACATTTCAGAGGAAGAAAGGCATGCATGTTTTTTTCAAAATGACCATCTGGAATACATTCTGAATAGGATTTCAGTGCAAAAACAGATATCTATAAGGAATTTTTTAAAAGATCTTCATTATATTTTAAAATAATATTTTAAAATTTTCTTTTTATTTGCCATATTTATTTCCTTTCAACTGCTATATTTTTCAATTAGAATAAAATATTATTTAATATATTATATTTAATATTTTAATGTCTGTAGATTTAATATTTTATTATATTACTGAAAAGAAACACATTGCCAGTAAATTTATTTGTTACAATTATTTATGTTTCCAAAATATGTATTGCCATTTTGTCACTGACGCTAAAAGTTGATAATGAAAATAAAATAAAAACACACAATGGTTTCAAATAATATCATTAATTTATATTACAAGGCTATTTTAAAAAAAATATTATTTTAGCGAGTTAGATGATTACCTAATCATCTGAATAACCTTAATTCAACACTTCCTTTAATTCAACCGAAAGCTCTGATCCCTTGGGGTGTTGAATTAAAGAGGTTCGACTGTATTTTGTTTTCATATAAAACGAATCCAAAGTATTATTCATGTGTGTGAATGAACATTGATAAGGTACAATTTGGATTATAGACTAGAAACATAAGATAAACAAGACCAAATCCAAATAAATGAATTGTGTGTAATCACAAGGTAATAAAACCAAATCCAAATAAATGAATTGTGTGTAATCACAAGGTAATAAAACCAAATCCAAATAAATAATTGGTGTGTGACGTTTTGGTAACAGCGTTGTTACCATCATCAGACAAAAGTATTTTTGAAGTACTTTTTTTTTTTCATTTTTGTTTAATACGGGGGTCTACTGCTATGACCTGGGATAAAATCCCACATTGGGCACTTTTTTCTAATAAAAAAAAAAAAAATGCTCCAATGGCTCCCGATTTTTGCAAAAGTCCAACCCCACCAGTGAGTGCAAGTAACCAAACGGGGCTCTGGCACATTTGTAAGTTCAAAGTCAAAATGCTTTTCACATGTGTAGACATGTGGTGCACTTACAGCAAAAGCAGTCACCAACTTCTTCCCACCATGATTATCATGGCTTGTACCACATTACTAGGGATAATAATAAAAAAAAAAAGACTTGTCTTATGATGGTACGCTGTTACAGAAACATCTCACTATCTCTTTATTTGGATTTGGTCTTATTACCCTGTGTTTATAATCTATAATTAAAATTGTGCCTTATTAATTAGGCGTAATGTTTCGGTGACAGCATGAATTAAATATTTTTGTTTGATAATGGTAACATGTTGAATACAATTTATTAATTTGGATTTATTCTTGTTACTTTATGTTGTGAATATTGTTTAAACACATACGACTGGATCACCTTAACCATTTGTGTGTAGGAGGCGATGATAGTCACCTAAGATTTAGTTTGTAGGGTCGGGAAGCGACTTCAGTCCATGTTCTATAAAAATTAAATCCTTTAGTGCAGCTACGTTAAGGCCCCATTAAAATATGACACGGCTGACTCATTTCCACCTGCTTGGTGTGGGAAATTTGATCTTTGTTTTTTAGTTATTTTGCCTGCTGGGTTCACTTGAGAAAGACTGGTAACATTTTTCCTAATTTTTAGTTAAAAATAATTTAGATAAGAAGTCATTAATGAAATTTTGAAAGATTATAAAAGTGAACTTTGCACAAACAAGCGGAAAAGAAGCTTGCCAGTTCAAACTTAACGTCGCTTATAGAAGAGAGACATTTCTCTGATCAAATTAAAGATGAAAAATTCAAACCTAATTGTGTTGTATGCAGCATTCTTCCTAGTAAATATATAAAAAAAGGGGGAAAGGGTGTCAGCTGAAGCAAGCAAACAACATTTTACTGCCTAGATTGCCCCAATAAGCCATATGAAGCAAAATTTAAAAAAATCCTGTAGCTGCCCAATTATATTTTTGAATACAGTATAACCTCGTTAATTCGACACTCGGCGATAATTTGACCTTATTCTGATGTTCCGACCTCCGGCCTATCAAATAACAAACCGTAATTCGACAATATCGTAATATGACACTTCCGATAGTTCGACCATTTTAAAATTCGAATTTCGGCAGTTGAATGTTTTTTTACATACAACTTTACCGCTAAAAAGGTATTACAGCGGCGGCAACGATCGGCGGGCGCCGATAAGATCGCACCTACGCACTTTTGGTTAGTTTAAGTTTCACTTTGCAGTGCCGTTGAACAATGTCGCGAGTGTTATTGGTTTTTTTTACGCGGGAATTTAGGCATTGTGCGCTAATTGATAATATTATTTTTTTTTTAATTTTCAGCATTGAAATATTTTAGTTATTTTAAAATTTACAAATAATTACCTTTTAAATAAATAAATCTTTATAAAATGTAGCCATAATGATTATGATAACATTTTATTTCAATATTCCATTTCCATGTTATTATAAAAGATTCAAACACAAAATCAACAACACCTGCAGCAGCAGTGGATGGTTTTAATACAATAAAATCTCTTTGTTATTTAAAAGACATTTTAGAGGAAGAAAGACATGCATGTCTTTTAAAAATAGACCATTTGGAATACATCCAGGAAAGAATTTCAGAGCAAAAACAGACATCTATAGAGGAATTTTTAAAAAGATCTTCATGATTCTTTTTAAATAATATTTTCAAATTTTATTTTTATTTTCCATATTTATTTACTTTCAACTGCTCTTCTTCAATTAGAATAAAATATTATTTGTAATTATTTATGTTTCAAAAATATGTACAGAGGGTGTTCACATTTATAGGAAACGAGCGCCCGGTGTAAAAAAGGAACTATTACTTTATTTTGAAAAATCAACAATTTGGAATTCGAAAAGGCTTAAGCTAATTCTAACACTCAATACATTTATTTTGTTATTTAAAAAAAAAAAATGCCCTTCAAATACAATAATTTCATAAGAGGTTATATTTGAGGACTTTCCAGAGCTAATCTTACCTATTTGGACATAATTAAAATATGCAAACAAGATGATATCAACATTTCTAAAAAAGGTATTTATAATATTATTCACGACAAAAATATAAAGATTTTTTTCAAAGCACCTATGGAGAAATGAACAAAAGATTATCACCCTATATCTGTGAGAACTCCTGCAACTGTCAAAAAAGTGAAAAAATATATTACAAAAGAAATTCCTATGCCACAAAGAGATATAGCCAAATTAATAGGAACATCAGTGTCAACAATAAATAAAATAATAAATAAAGATTTAGGCCTAAAAGCTACAAAAAACATGCGGTTCACAAATTGTTTCAGAGCCATATTCGTTAGCGACACACTATCAGCAGATATTTTTATGAAAATTTCTTGGCTGCTGATAGATGGAAATTTATTGTTACATATGACGAAGCATGGGTATATTTAACCGATTGCGACAGAAAAAGAGCTATATACTATAAAAAAAGGGTGGAAAAATTAGGCCAATTCGGTTGAAGGAATGTGCCGAAAGTTACCCCTAAGGATTTATGGTGGCACGCGGTATATCATATGAAGGAAAATTAAAAATAAGAAAAGTCGAAAGAAATGCCAAAATAAACTCGGAGTACTATCAAAACAACATTTTAGAACCTATATTTTTAAATGATATTCCCTCTATCTATGGAAAACCGAGCAACAAAGTCTGGTTTCACCATGATAACGCCACAAGTCATACCTCATCTTCAACCCAAGCTTATTTGGAAGATCTAAGGCAAAGAACAGGAATCAACACTATTCCAAAGAACAGAACCCCTGTAAAATCTCCTGATTTAACCCCGATGGATTTTTGCATTTTTGGATGCCTTAAAAGAGCACTTGGAAAGAGACACCCTAGGAAAATTGAAGGTCTCTGGAAAGTGGTAAAGGAAGAATGGGATCTTTTGAGTATGACCATTATCAGAAAGTGTCTGCTATTGTGGAAAATCAAGTGCCGTTCTGTAAATAAATAAAAAGGCTTTCAAATAGAACATTTGAAAAATTTCAAATATAATGTTAATTTTTAATATTTTATAATAAAACTTGTTTCCTATAAGTGTGAACACCCTCTGTATTAATGCTATTTTGTCTCTGATACTAAAAGTTGATCATGAAAATAAAAAAATAATTACAAAAAAAGTACATACACAATGGTTTCAATTAATATCATTAATTTATATTACAAATCTATTTTTAAAAAATATTATTTTAGCGTGTTAGATGATTAGCTAATCATCAACTTTAATTCAGCACTTCCTTTAATTCAACTGAAAGCTCTGATCCCTTGGGGTGTTGAATTAAAGAGGTTCGAATGTATATTAAAAATAATTTTTATTCAATTTGTTTAAATTTTTTTTCTGCATATATTCATTCAGACTATATATAACCCTCATTTAAATCATTAAAATAGTCAAATTTGTACATAATACAGTCTAACCTCTTAATTGGACACCCCAAGGGATCAGAGCCTTTGGTTGAATTAAAGTTAGTTAGATGATTTTATCACAACATTCACTGTGGACATTTTTCTTCGGTTCCAAAATCACTTTATTAGGTACCGCTCAACAAGAGCAACCTAGTTTATGATAATTGAAACTATGAATAATATGTGAGTTATTCACATATTAAACAAAAGGTTAACGCTGGATTAAATCCCGGTTCATGACTGTCGGGAATTGAGAGTGTTACCCACTCGTCCAGTTTATATTCACATTTTTCTCTAGGATTATATATATACAGTATAACCTCGTTAATTCGACACAAGCAAATTTGACACTCTACCTTAATTCGACCATATTCTGATGTCCCAACCTCCGGCCTATCAAATAACAAACCGTAATTCGACAGTATCGATAATACGACAGTTCCAATAGTTCGACCATTTTAAAATTCGAATTTCGACAGTTGAATGTGTTTTTACATACAACTTTACCGCTAAAAAGGTATTACGGCGGCGGCGATCGGCGGGCGCCGATAGAATCGCGATGCACACTTTTGGTTTCTGTTAGTTTAAGTTTCACTTTGCAGTGCCGTTGCACAATGTCGCGAGTGTTATTATTATTATTTTTTTTACGCTTGAATTTAGGCTTCGTGCGCTCATTAATAATAATATTATTTTTTTAATTTTCAGCATTGAAATATTTTAGTTATTTTAAAATTTACAAATAATTTCCTTTTAAACAAATAAATCTTCATAAAATGTAGCCACAATGATTATGATAACATTTTATTTCAATATTCCATTTCCGTGTTATTATAAAAGATTTAAACACAAAATCAATAACACCTGCAGCATCAGTGGATGCCTTTAATACAATAAAAGCTCTTTGTTATTTAAAAGACATTCCAGAGGAAGAAAGACATGCATGTTTTTTTTTTTTTAAATAGACCATCTGGAATACATTTTGAATAGGATTTCAGGGAAAAAGCAGACATCTATAAAAGAATTTTAAAAAAGATCTTCATGATTCTTTTTAAATATTATTTTTAAAATTTCTTTTTATTTTCCATATTTATTTCCTTTCAACTGCCATAATCTTCAATTAGAATAAAATATTATTTGTAATTATTTATGTTTCGAAAATATGTATTATTGCCATTTTGTCTCTGATACTAAAAGTTAATCATGAAAATAAAAAATAATACAAAAAGTACATACAATTGTTTCTCAATTAATATCATTAATTTATATTACAGAGAAAATTTTAAAAACTTATATTTTTAGTGAGTGAGATGATTAGCTAATCACCTAACCTTAATTCAACACTTCCTTTAATTCAATCGAAAGCTCTGATCCCTTGGGATGTTGAATTAAAGAGGTTCGACTGTATATATATAATCAAAAACATAATTTTTAAATAATAATTTTTTAAAATACTATTATATTTTAATTATTAATGTGAATTTTTAATATCATATTGGGACTTAAAAAAAAAAAAAAATTCTGAATATTTCAAGATTGCCTTTTAAGTGATGGATAAAATTGCATTAATACATTTGTTAAAAAAGGGAGAAATATCAAATATTATTTTAAATAAGTGAATAATTGAAATGGTAAAAAACTAATTAATTTAGAAAATAAAGAAAATTCTAAAACAAAAGGGCTCTATAGGTAATTTAATGGCCGCTAAAGTTAGGCCTAAATCGTTCATTGTTGGTGCCAATTTTGTGATGCGTTTTAAAACTTAAGAGCATGGTGTGCATACACCAACCATGGCCACTGTGCCCGCTGTTTCCAAAGTATTGTATATTCAGCAAGAAATTTATAAGAATTATCTAATGTATCGAAATTTGATTTAAAAAATTGGTTGAACTATCAATAGTGTCAAATTGTCGTTTGCTCGAATTAATGTTCTTTATTTGATAGGCGGCAAGTCGGGACAAGAGAACGTGGTAGAATTATCGCACGTGTCGAATTATAGGGTTGAAAATTAATGAGGTTATACTGTAACTGTAAAATCTTTATTTATCATCAAAATTTAAGATAAATAGCAATTTTTTATAATGTATCAAATCATTAAATAAATAAAAATTGAAAATAAATCAATTTTCTAAAAAATTTAAATTTTGATAATTTTTGGAAAAAATATGACTAAGCGACAAAATGCCACCAGCACTCAAAGGGTTAAAGACAGGGTCACTTATGATAGCTTTTGCAGTCTTGAATGAAATTAATGCAATTTACTAAATGGGCTGCTTTTATAAGGTTACTACCTAGATATTAAAAAATAATCCAATAGAAACCATCAGGAATCATTATAATGTTTAAAAAGCTATATGTATCATTAAGAAAAAGGCTTCTCCTGATAGTGCAATTGCTGGGAGGCTTAACCACTTATGAGCCATGCCTTCTCTTTCCATTTTCAATCATTGCCATTAAAGGGCTGTTGAAATACATGATAAATACAGTAAAAGCCCTCTATAGTGAACCCCAATGGGACAGAGCTTTTGGTTCACTATAGCCACGGTTTGGCCTTTTTTTTTTTTACTTTTCAAAATTTTTAGACCGTATAATTAAAGGACAGCCATACACACAAGAAGAGGCTGCCTCTTAATAGTGGTCACTTTGTATTAATTCCCTTAATTGACCAATTTCCTTACATTAATACTGAATAATAATAGAAATCATTAGATGATAGGTTCTTCTTATCATTAACATACATGTACCTCTATGTCTAATTTAAAAATCAAGATAAATCCTAGGCAAAGTTTTATTAAATATATATTCAAAGATATAAAATTTTAAAACATCATTATCACATCATATAATACATTGTTTACTTGGAAAAATGGCTCTAACACCTTGTTGCCTCAAAGCATTCGTCAAGCATTGCACCATTCAAATAAAGTTAGTGTTTTTCTTCCATTTCATCTTCCCACATATTCTTCTAGGTCTAGATTTCGTTTTTTTTTTTTAACCTGTCATGCAAAACATTGCTGAATTTAAAATCACCATAGTTAATGGCATAAAAATAGTTTTTGTTTCATCACGGGACCATTTATTTGGATTTTTTTTTTTAGCCCTAAAACGTACGATCGCGATCGCGGCAAAAGTTAAGGTTGATTCCTCTTTGTAACAATTTTTAATAGCTTTATATTTTATCTTTTATAATAGAAAAGTTAAATTCTCTTATTTTAATATGTTCTTAACATTTTGCCTGTGTTGTTTCACTTTGAAAAGTTCTGAAAATGGCCTTTTTTTTTTTTTGAAGAAATAACACTTTTGTTTTTAAAATGTCTTTGTTTTCTTCATTTTGGAAGCCATTTGTATTTTTATATTTCAAATTTAATGGATGCAAATATTTTCTATTTAATAAAAAGTATAATGTGTTAAAATTTATACAACATACAGCAAAAATAAAGTGCAAAATTCTCAAAACAAACAATGCCGCTAAATTTATTGTTTTGAAATCGCGATCCGCGAGCTGAAACATGCTCAAAATTTGGTTGTTTTAATTTTTTTTTTAATTACAATTCTAAGTTCATTATAAGCATAGTATTTTAAATAGATTTTATTATTTTGGGACAGAAAATAGGTTCGTTATAGGGGTAGTTCGTTATTCTAAAAATCGCAAAGTTCGTTATAACGATGGTATTTTCAATGGAATGGAATTGGGAATCGGCGTGGGTTCATTATAAGGGAAGGTTCGTTATATCCATGGTTCTTATTAGCGGGGTTTTACTGTATATATGTTTAAATAAATAATGCTTAAAATAGATTTCTAATTTTCAGAGATCAATATTCCTTATATGCTCTTTTTGAATATCAGATTGTCCCATAAAAAATAATGGCTGTTTTTGGAAAAACATTTTTTGAAATGAAATATTTTAAATAAATAATTTGTCAACACATGCAAATTATATATTGTTTTAAAGCTTACAGCACGCGCATTACGTGCAGACATTCTTTCGAAAATTTAACGAATGATAAAAAATCTATAATTTAAAATATAAAGCAATGGAACCTAGGAATTTGCGCATTATTTTGCTTCACAAATTTAAACTTGGACGTTCGACCACCCAGGCAACCCAAAACATTATTGAGACCTGGGAAGAAGCTTCTTCTTCCAAAAGAACCACAAGAAGAAGGTTTCAGAAATTTAAAGTTGGCGATTTTGGACTTGAAGATCAAGATGGTTGTGGTCATTGGTCAACCTTCAAAAAAGTAAGATCTAAAGTTTCATATTGAATCCAATAATACCCAAACAGTGTGTGAGGTTAGTGCAGAGCTTAATGCTTCAAAATCAACCATTGCTAGACATTATCACCAAATTGGCAAAACAAAAAATTACCAACAATGGGTCCCACACGATTTGAGTGATGCTCAACGTCAGCGACTTCTGGAAATTTTCAGTTCTTTGTTGGCTCGCAACAATTCGACTCCTTTTTTTTTTAAAGCAAATTGTTATTTGTGATGAAATGTGGGCTCTTTTTGACAAAACAGGTAGAGATCAAGGCAGTGGTTAGACAAAGATGAGGACCGAAAACCAAGCTTGCATCCAAAGCGGATAATGCTCATTGTTTGGTGGTCATATGCTGGATTATTGCATTACAGATTTTTGAATAGTGGCTAAACGATAAATTCAGAAGTGTATTGTCAATATTTGCAAGTCATGCATCTGAAATTGTCAGAAAAAATGCCCAGTTTAGTCAAAAGGAAAGGCATTATTCTGCTTCACGATAATGCACGGCCACACTCTTCATTTATGACCCAACAAAAAATTGCTCATTAGATTATGAACCCTCTTTATTCACCTGATCTGTCCCCTGCCGATTTACATTTTCAAGAATTAGGATTTTTCTTTTTTTCATGGAAAAATGGCTGATCAACCGTAGAGATGTGGAAAACGCCCTTTTGGATTTTTTGGCCTCAAGACAACCAGACCAAGACAACTATTTTTATAAAAATGGTATCATCACGTTGGCATAAGTGCTGTGATTCTATTGGTACCTATTTTGTTTAGATAAATCATTGTTGGCTTAGATATGGTGTCTTTGGTTGGTCGCTTCCAAACGACCATTATTTATGGGACAACCTGATATATATAGATAGATTGATATGTGTAGAATACTAAAGATTTCTCTATACAGAATAAGATGATCTTCGCAGTTTTTTAAGAAGGAGAAACCTGTAAATTAGAGAATACTGCAAATATCTATATTTATAAAAGTCAATGTATCGTTCTAGACTCTTTTGTAGAGCGGGATAAGGATCTAGTTCTTAATAAACATCTAGACCAGGTAGAAGTTGGGTATTTTATAGGCTATTTCATTACCGCTAACAATGCAAGGGTACAAAATTTCAAACTTCTAGGCAACCGTTGTGCATGGAATAGATTAGAGAATAGAAATTTTATAGTTCCTTTCAAATAAAGCTGTTTCTTTAGTGTAAAGAGACGCCAGCATTCTATAAAATGTGGCTGGGAATGGGCTAATTTCCATGCTTCCTTTCAATTTTTGTAATCAATTTTTGGTATCATCCCAAACCACATAGAAGTCTTCAATTTTGCAAACTCAATTAAGACAACTTACAAAGCAAAAGTAATAAATATCAAACTTCTAGCTGAGAATGGTGACCAGGTATAGAATATAGAATAGAATTTTTATATTTCCTTTAAAATGAATAAAATTGGCGCAGCTGTTTCTGTAGTGTAATGAGCCATTGATATCACAAATATTCAACCTTTTAAGAAGAAACCCTGGTTCTTTAGCCAGATTTTCCTGCATGTAAACTTCCGAATTGCCTCAGACTGCCAATTTACTCTTCTGTCATATGTAGTCCACCCCACTGTACACCCAATGTTCAACTCAGCTGTGTCTAAAGTCACAGTGGTATTCTGGGAATTGAAGTAGCAGACTAAATAACTAAATCTGCTGCACCCAAAATATTTCCATAAAGCGTTGCCCACAATAAAATAACTCAGCTAAGACAGAATTTACAAACAGACCTATACATTATGAATTACATAATCAGCAATTTCAAAAGATTCTTCGCCTTGCCAAAATTCTGATCTCCATGCTTCCAAGAATCTTAACATGAGTACACTTCAACAATAATCCTAACTGGCCATGGCCATGCATAAGCATACTCCACGAAATTTTGAAAGAGGATCCAATTTACCCCAACTACTAGAATGAAGACCAAAAGGTGGATCATCTCTTCCTTCATCTGCTCAGCTTTCCAATAACAAAGAATTCAACTGTATGACATCACAGGAATAGGAAATTCGACGAGTGCTTAAAAATATATAATTATAAGATGTGTGTTTTCGTATTTGCAATGGATATTACATGTCTAAGCAAAGTGCGGCCAGTTCTCTTTTATTTGGAAACCTAAAGGTGTAGCAGAGTTTCTTGATATCTTTAATCAAATGCTGATCCAAAAATTCTTCTAAACTCTGAATTATTCTCTCTAAATGTTGTTGTTTTTATAGAAGATTTAATTAAAAACTGCTTTTATTTTAGCACAATTATTAATGTTGTTTTTTTTTGGTCCAAAAAAATAATTCAATCTAAATTTTTAAAAACTATAAAAATGTATTGTAAATAAATGCTTTAAAATATTTGTGTCATGTTTTTAGGAACACCTACGGATTTTTCTGCGAATAGTTAAAATAGAAATCGAAGTCTTCCATACCTGAACAAAATGAAGACAGTTTCAAAACGTGACAAGAAGGCCCTCAAGCGTCAGAAGAAATTTGCAAAGACATGTAAGGAGGTGCTGAGGAAACACCGTAATCCCTACCAGAGCAATTGCACAGTGAAGCAGGTCCTGTCCAAGTTGGTAATTCATGATGGCCTAACACTGCTTCACCTTACAGACATCGTGGTCACTTCAGCCACTTGCAAACTGCTAGAAAACGCAGAGATACGTTTAAAGAAGGGACATCGCTACGGGCTAGTTGGTCGTAATGGACTAGGGAAGAGCACCTTTCTACGTCACCTAGCCAATGGCAGTCTTCAGATACCCCCTGGCATCGACCTTTACTTGTGTGAACAAGCTTTCAATATCCCACTTGGATTGACAGTTTTTCAATTCCTTTCCAACTCGAACGACAAAATCAAGGTGCTTCAGAAAAGGGCAAAAAGATTGGAAACCAATCTTAAAAGTAATCAAGACATTGAACATCTCAATGAAATCTATGCTGATCTTGATGCCTTAAGGGCTGATGAATCTGAGAGCCGAGCAAGGAAGATTTTAAATGGGCTTGGCTTCCCACCTGAAGTCCAGGACAACAGGACTTCAAAGATTTCTGGAGGATGGTTGCAGAGGCTGTCCCTGGCCCGAGCCCTCTTCATCCAGCCCGAACTGCTGCTGCTAGACGAGCCTACCAACCACCTCGACATCGATGCTGTCCTCTGGCTACAGGCCTACCTACAATCCTGGAAGAAGACGCTGATCATAGCGTCCCATTACCAAGACTTCCTTGATAAGGTATGCACTGATATCATCCATCTGGATAACAAGAAACTTACGCCTTACAAAGGAACATACAGCTCCTTCCACACAAACCATGAACAGAGGAAGAACGCCTATCTTAAAACCAAGAAAAAAGAAAAGCTTGCTCCTCCTTCCAAATCTGATTTACCCCCTAAGTTTTCCGAGTCGGAAGAGATCCTTGTAAACATAGTGTTTAAACCGAGCAGATTGTGGGA
Organism: Cordylochernes scorpioides; assembly: GCA_030710605.1. Taxonomy (NCBI): domain Eukaryota; kingdom Metazoa; phylum Arthropoda; class Arachnida; order Pseudoscorpiones; family Chernetidae; genus Cordylochernes; species Cordylochernes scorpioides. Next base: position 55,145,184 of record CP092873.1, on the reverse strand, counting down.
ACGCATACAGAATCAAGAGATGGAGAATTCCACATTGATAAGACTTGAGAATGCATGTTTCACTTACGGCAAAAAAGAGATATTGAGTGAAGTCAATTTCGAGTTGAGGTTAGATACTCGGATTGTTCTAGTCGGAGCTAACGGAGTTGGGAAGACCACATTCCTCAAGCTTCTGTATGGAGGACTCGAGCTTACAGGAGGAACAAGAACTCAGCATCCGGAAGTGAGGCTAGGAGTCCTGGCACAGCTTGCTGATCTGCCAATGGATGCCACACCGATGGAGTACCTGGTGAGATCTGGTAAGGAGGAAGATGTTCGAGCCGTTCTGAACGAACTGGCCGTGGAGACTCATGCCTGGTGGACAGATATGAAGCAGCTGTCAGGAGGCCAGATCACCAAGGTTGCGCTTGCTGAAATGATCCTAATCCAGCCAGATGTCCTGATCCTTGATGAGCCAACCAACAATCTGGACAGCGAATCCATTAATGCCTTGATTGAAGCGCTGCGTGAATTTTCTGGGGCCGTGATCATGGTGACCCACGACCAACGGACCGCAGAACAGATCGGGTGCGAAGTCTGGAAGGTGGCACAGAGGACTGTCCATCGGGTTGAAGGAGGATTCCAGGCCTACGTGGACAGTGTACTCTCCCATCATCGCATATAACATATTAATTACTCAAATATTATTTAGTAGAGTATATATTGTATATATGTAATTATAAATTGTTTATTGAAATTACCTAATATAAAATATTTGAAAAGAGCATACTCTTGTCTTAGTCCTTATTTATTTAACACTTCACTCTGATGACCCATCCAACAATTGGTATGTTACAGATTTAAATTTTTTTGTGGCCTAAACATAGGATGAGTAAGGTAATTGAATTTGGCGTTTTTATTTATTATGGTTGGCCAAATATCAAGGAACAGGTTAAATCAACGTTTAGTTGATTTCTCTTCCGCTAGATGGCACTCTGCCATCTAAAAAATGCTCATGTTAGAAGAAGCCACTGCATTTTTTTTCCCACGAAGATCTTCAACCTAACAAATTGGTCACCATGGAGGAAGCAGATTTGGGATTAGACCAATCTTAGCAATGGTTAAAACCTGAAATAATAAATAATTATTTTTAATATTCAGTTCAATATAATTGTATCAATTCGTCCATTATTAAAAAAAACTATAGTGCAATTAAGAAAAAAAAAAGTATCTCCTGATCATGCAACTAGAAGTTGCTGATGGCTTGTGCCATCTGTCAGAATAAATATAAACTAATCCTTGGTTTTTAATTTTTCCAGAATTGATCAAACACCATTTCTTGTATTATAATCTATAATCAAAATTGTGCTTTATCATTTCTTGATTAATAAAGAAAAGCTAACCACGCACGTGTTTCGGACTGTTGGCTCTCATCAACGTGGTGCAAGCTGTACCTTAATTAATGACCTAAAAAGCTGGTCTTTGGGACATCCTGAAAAATCATGAAACAGGTATTTTGGTATTCATATAGTGTAATGTTTCCATCCTCTAGTAAACAATGTCCAAAATGATGTTACATTTAGGGATTAAAAAAAAAAAAAATCTGAATTTTTAGAAAAAAGACTACATTTTCTAGGTTATATTGTACTCATAGATGGTCCTTACTCAAAAGGTATTATGAAGTTTTAAAAAGTTTGAGTAAACATGAAAAATAAAAACCTTCTAAGTAATCTAATATAAATGGGCTTTAAAAGCAGGTTGTTTGCATTCACCTGTGAAACATAAATAATAGGAAAACTCAATTACAGGGTGTACACAAAGGTTCTGTATGAATTTATACCTTGAAATATGTTAGGCAACCTTAGTATTCTTGACAAGAAGTTTTTATTGAGATTTTGTTGTGTTTCAGGAACCCTTTTGATGATATAAAAAAAAGAGAGAATGATGTTGATAACAGGGTTGTCTAGAGTGACCGCTATAGACAGGGTGGTCTGTATAGACAGGTGAATGTAACACACTGATGATAACAGGGTTGCCTATGGTGACCGCTATAGACAGGGTGGTCTGTATAGACAGGCAGCTGATAACAGGGTTGTCTAGAGTGGTCGCTATAGACAGGGTGGTCTGTATAGACAGGTGGATGAATCACACAGCTGATAATAGGGTTGCCTAGAGTGGCCGCTATAGACAGGGTGGTCTGTATAGACAGGTGGATGTATCACACAGCTGTAGAGTGGTCGCTATAGACAGGGTGGTCTGTATAGACAGGTGTATGTATCACACTGCTGATAACAGGGTTGCCTAAAGTGACCGCTATAGACAGGGTGGTCTGTATAGACAGGTGGATGTATCACACAGCTGATAACAGGGTTGTCTAGAATGGCCGCTATATACAGGGTGGTCTGTATAGACAGGTGGATGTATCACGCTGATAACAGGGTTATCTAGAATGGCCACTATACACAGGGTGGTCTGTATAGACAGGTGGATGTATCACACAGCTGATAACAGGGTTGTCTAGGGTGGTCGCTATAGACAGGGTGGTCTGTATAGACAGGTGAATGTAACACACTGATGATAACAGGGTTGCCTAAAGTGACCGCTATAGACAGGGTGGTCTGTATAGACAGGTGGATGTATCACACAGCTGATAACAGGGTTGTCTAGAGTGGCCGCTATAGACAGGTGTATGTATCACACAGCTGATAACAGGGTTTTCTAGAATGGCCGCTATATACAGGTGGTCTGTATAGACAGGTGGATGTATCACACAGCTGATAACAGGGTTGTCTAGAGTGGTCGCTATAGACAGGGTGGTCTGTATAGACAGGTGGATGTATCACACAGCTGATAACAGGGTTGTCTAGAGTGACCGCTATAGACAGGGTGGTCTGTATAGACAGGTGAATGTAACACACTGATGATAACAGGGTTGCCTAAAGTGACCGCTATAGACAGGGTGGTCTGTATAGACAGGTGAATGTAACACACTGATGATAACAGGGTTGCCTATGGTGACCGCTATAGACAGGGTGGTCTGTATAGACAGGCAGCTGATAACAGGGTTGTCTAGAGTGGTCGCTATAGACAGGGTGGTCTGTATAGACAGGTGGATGTATCACACAGCTGATAATAGGGTTGCCTAGAGTGGCCGCTATAGACAGGGTGGTCTGTATAGACAGGTGGATGTATCACACAGCTGTAGAGTGGTCGCTATAGACAGGGTGGTCTGTATAGACAGGTGTATGTATCACACTGCTGATAACAGGGTTGCCTAAAGTGACCGCTATAGACAGGGTGGTCTGTATAGACAGGTGGATGTATCACATAGCTGATAACAGGGTTGTCTAGAATGGCCGCTATATACAGGGTGGTCTGTATAGACAGGTGGATGTATCACTCTGATAACAGGGTTATCTAGAATGGCCGCTATACACAGGGTGGTCTGTATAGACAGGTGGATGTATCACACAGCTGATAACAGGGTTGTCTAGGGTGGTCGCTATAGACAGGGTGGTCTGTATAGACAGGTGAATGTAACACACTGTTGATAACAGGGTTGCCTAAAGTGACCGCTATAGACAGGGTGGTCTGTATAGACAGGTGGATGTATCACACAGCTGATAACAGGGTTGTCTAGAGTGGCCGCTATAGACAGGTGTATGTATCACAGCTGATAACAGGGTTTTCTAGAATGGCAGCTATATACAGGTGGTCTGTATAGACAGGTGGATGTATCACACAGCTGATAACAGGGTTGTCTAGAGTGGTCGCTATAGACAGGGTGGTCTGTATAGACAGGTGTATGTATCACACAGCTGATAACAGGGTTGTCTAAAGTGACCGCTATAGACAGGGTGGTCTGTATAGACAGGTGGATGTAACACACTGCTGATAACAGGGTTGTTTAGAATGGCCGCTATAGACAGGTGTATGTATCATACAGCTGATAACAGGGTTGTCTAGAGGGGGGCGGGCAGGGAGGTCACGTGTTTGCTGGCAGCCAATGGGCGCGCATTCTATCCGTGAGCTTCAGACATACAGACAAACAGACAGAATAAGGCAAATATATAAGTAGATTAAATTCATTCAATTTGATCTCCAGTTACTGTTAGAATAAAATATTTTAAGTGGCATATTTTCAAGTCATATATTTATACACAAGTTTTATATTTATTTTACAAATATTGTATAAGATGTGATTAATAAACTTTGTAAAAAAAATCTTGATACATTTTTAATAACATGACGTTATGTTATATTCCAATAGGTTAAATAGGTTAGTTTTAGATGGGTTATAAATTAGATTAGTTTTTTATAGGTTATAAATTAGGTTAGTTTAAGGTGTGTTATAAAAAGGTTAGTTTAATCGCTAAATAAGGTTAGTTTTAGATAAGTTGAATTAGGTTAGTTTCAGATAATTAAAAAAATAATGTTCGTTTTTAGAAAAATTAGTTTAATATTTTATTTTAAAAAAGTTTTTTAACTGTTAAATCTTTTTTTAAATTATAATTTAAATTTATATATTTAAACTTCAAAGTATTTCACAGAAATGGTATTTTTAACTCGTGTAAAACGCCTCGAAGGTACGGCGCCACCTAACAAAGTTATCCTTAACTGGGAACACTCCAATTAATTATCTGATAACAATTATAAAGCATTAAATTCATTCAATTTGATCTCCAGTTACTGTCGGAAGGAACTGGAAACCAAATATAAATGAATTAGAAGCATAATAAATGTTTCATTATTCAATTAATTTATAATTTTAAATATATATTTTCAAAATCTTTAAAATTTATAATGATTCTTTTCTGACAGCTTTTCTAACTTTAAAAATAAAATTTCCTAGAAGAAGGAAGGTTACTTTTAAAACAAAGTTAACAGGCCCCAAACAACCACATGTTACATGTCCACACATGTGCACTGTCTCTAGAGAACAACAGGCGTCACTTTGAATAGGTAAGTAAACAATCTCATTCTATGTTATCTAATATTTACTTAATTTTATACACTACTAGCGGACGTACCCGGCTTCGCCCGGGTTTTACCCGAGTAAAGGTTTGTCTAACGAATCTCTCGATAAAGTGAACATTTTTTCCCGGTCTCTTGAAAAATACTCGATAAGTTGAATAAAATCAATATTAATTGGTTCCCTCGGTAATTGGAAGTTAAAGGAATAGTATCTTGCCTTGGAATTGTATCATTATTCTTGTATGGATGTACCCGGCTTCACCCGGGTTTTACCCGAGTAAAGGTTTGTTTAACGAATCTCTCGATGAAGTGAACATTTTTTCCCGGTCCCTTGAAAAATACTCGATAAGTTGAATAAAATCAATATTAATTGGTTCCCTCGGTAATTGGAAGTTAAAGGAATAGTATCTTGCCTTTGAATTGTATCATTATTCTTGTCTCAAATAAATTGCCGTGTCATCCTGAATTTTGTCTTTCCTAATTTTCTACATTACAAAATCATCGTATCATCATGATAATATTTAGAGCAGATTGTTGAATTATAACAGATAAATTAGAATATTTATCTTGATTATTTCTAGGCGAAAAGTTATTTCAAAAATTTTATTTGCTAGAAACCTTCCCAGTACTATACTAAATAACTTCCCAAAGTTTCATGGCGATCCAATGAGTGGTTTGGTCAGGCATAAAGGACAAACAAACAGACACACATACATTCATTTTTATATATATAGATAATGGTCAAAGAGAAATCTAACCATAATGAAGTAAGGGCGAAATGGTGTGGTATTTTCATCTGAAGAGCCCTGATACCACAGATTTCTCTTTCCAATAGATTATCCAATCTCCTTTTTTTGCATTGTCCTGGACTACCATTAGGGATTCAAAAAATAATTATAATTGGCAAAGATTTAAAATATGTTTATCTTTCTTTAACTAGGTAAAACACTATATTATATTATTCTAACTTTATAAAAAAATATATATTTTTTGAAAATTGAGCAATCCATAGATAAATCTTTAATTAAAAAAAAAAAATATATATATATTGCGATTTCACCGCCACTCTGTGTTGTGACGACGATCTAAATTCTATAGAGGTAGTCACTCACCTCTATTCTTGGTCGGCGGGGTTGAAGGTTCAAAGTTAAGGCGTCGCTGTTTATAACACTTTTAAAATATACGACGAAAACAGGAGGGAAAATTATATTTATTACAATTTAAGAAAATAAGTAAAGTATTATTTAATTAATTATATATTTAAATGTTTAGACTAAAAGAATCGGAGATCAGGGCAAATTCTAGTGTTCGAAAGTTGTTTACAAGTTCTTCTGTTATTGTTTTCTCATTTTAGCCGCTTCCGCCGGCCTCCCATTGGCTGCTTCGGACGTCTTCTTTTCCAACATTTCTCCCACCTTTGAGTTGGCGTCTCGACGACTCAAACATGGAAGGGAAAAGTTCAGTAGATCCAATCTGTTGGGTCTCTTGATGGGCCTTCCGTAACTTGACACAACATTCGGGGTATCAATGTGATGTTGCTCTTGTTGTGAAGTCAAAGGGTCCTCTTCAGTTGTCAATCGAACTTCTTGTGTGGGAGATCGCTCCGTTAGAGGGTCTCGACATCTTATCTCGGGCGTTATCTCTAAATTGTAGAGTTTTTGAATAGGTCGTATTTTATCACCTGATGAAGTTTTCACTTTCGCAACCCTCACAAGTCCGTCTTTTCCTGGATAGAGTTGGATTATTCTGGCTAACGGCCAGTGTAGTCTCTTTAAACTCTCTTGTCCAATGAGTACCATGTCTCCCACCTTGAATGGTATGGTAGTCTTCAGGCGTCTCGTTTCTTGTCTCAGGAATCCAAAATATTCGATACGAAATCGTTCTCTAAGATCTTCTCGTACACGTTTGATATATTGATATTTGCGGGAGAGGGTCTGGTTATCAATCAAGTCCAGGTCTGGAACGCCAACCTCTCTGACCTCATGTAAGAACAACGAAGGTGTCAATGGAGCGAGATCCTCACTTTCTTCAGTTAGGTAGGTCAGTGGGCGTGTGTTCATCAAACTTTCGACGTCACACATTACCGTGGAAAGTTCTTCATATCCCAAGGAGGTTTGACCGAGAATCCTAAAGAGCAATTGTTTAATCATTCCAATCAAACGCTCCCACCATCCACCCCACCAAGGAGCACCAGGCGGTATAAATTTCCAGGTGATGTTTTTCAATGTGGGATCACATTTTAATCTCGAAAAATCAATCTTCTTTAAAGCATTAGCCATACCTTTGAAATTAGTCCCATTATCCGAATACACAATCAATGGTCGTCCTCTTCGAGCAATAAATCGGCGGAAAGCTTGGAGGAAGGCTTCCATAGACAAAGATGTCACAAGTTCCAGATGAACTCCTCTATACACTGCACATGTGAAGATGACAATCCATGCTTTCTTCTTATTCTTTAAGATAAGATGTCCAGTTAGATCAACTCCTACTATTTCGAAAACTGCAGCATCTCGTACTCTGTCTTCTGGTAATGATGTTGACTCGACGGTAGCTGGTGTCGCGGTGAATCGTTTACAGCGAATGCATTGATTGATGATCTTCTTGACGGTTTTCCTGGATCTTAGTATCCAATAGTTTTCTCTCAGAATACCGAGGAGAGTTTGTAGACCGGCGTGCCCGTGGGTTTCATGGTTCCACCTGATGAGCAAAGAAACCAAAAAGTGATCTGAGGGCAATAAAATGGGCATTCTAAAATTAGCGAAATCTTCTCTTCTGCAAATTTTAGTTTTTATTCTCAAAATCCCTGAAGAGTCTACTAGCAACTTAAAGCCTTGTAGTTTCTTATCTTCATGCCCTGAAAACGATTCTCTCTGGATAAGTCTTATCAGTATTATTTCTGACTTAGTGATTTCCTCTGTATTGAGATCTTCTGAAATTATCTTTCTTCTATCAATCTTGGCGTTGTTGAAGAATCTGTATATCCAGGCGGTGATTCGTACTATTCTAAAAAAATGGGAATAACGTCCAAATAAATTTTCATTTTCTCTTGTCGTACACAAGGTGTTCAGGATGGTCTTGCGCCTTTCAGAATAAACAATCTCCAAATCAGGGATAATGGTTGATTTGGGCCACTCTTCTTGGGATACCTTTAACCATGCAGGTCCCTCTCACCATCTTGTCTCCTTAAGTGATTCTGCTGAACATCCCCGAGATGGGAGGTCTGCCGGGTTTAATCGGCCTGGTATGTGGCGCCAAGATTCGGGGGAGCTAAGATTATGAATTTCCTTAACATGGTTCATCACAAAGGCTGCCCAGTTGTCTTCCCTTTGGATCCAACAGAGAGCATTGGTCGAATCGGTCCAATAAAATCTTGGAATTTCCTCAAATTCCAGATCTTGTATGACGTTAGCTGCCAAACGAGCTCCAATCAGACAAGCCAAAAGCTCCAATCTTGGGATGGTGAGTTTCTTCAGTGGAGCTACTCGTGTTCGAGCCTGTATCAATTGTATGTCTACTCTATCTTCCTTTTCAATGCGGAGGAAAATACAGGTTGCATAGGCAAACTGACTGGCGTCGCAAAAGATGTGGAGAGTGGTTTTCTCTACATAGGAGTCCTTAAAACAAAGCCATCTAGGAATTTCTATGTTAGGCAAGTGTTTCAGTTTGCTAAACCACTTCCAAAATCTTTGTACTAAACATCCAGGTAGGACTTCGTCCCATGTCAACTTTTGTATCCAAGTTTCCTGTAATATCAGCTTGGGAATTAAAGTCACAGGACAAGCAACTCCTAATGGATCAAATATCTTGCTCGCTATTGAAAGTACTTTTCTCTTGGTGGTTGGTCCAATTAATTCAAAATCTTCCAAACCAATTGTCAGTGTGTCTCTATCAGTATTCCATGTTATTCCTAAAATGTTCACTTCCTTATTCAGTTGGTTCATAAGAGAAAAGTCTGTAACGTTACTCACCCAATCTCGGAGATTGAAACAAGCTGTAGAGAGCAGTTCAGTAGATTCTTTCACGAATTTCTCCGTTTCATCAACATTCTGAAAACTGGATAAACAATTGTCAACATAAAAGGATGATTTCAACTGTTCAGCTGTGATTTTTAAATGTTCAGGAGCCTTATCTAAGTGGAGAGATAAGGTAGCCTTTAAAAGATACGGACTAGTGGTAATTCCAAAAACAACCCTTTTATGTCGATACGTGATCAATCTTCCGTCTTCTGTGTGCCACAGGAATCGTAAATAATCTCGGTCTTCTTCTTTTATTCCAATTTGTAAGAATGCTTTCTCAATATCGGAAGAGACACCAACTTCATATTTCCGGAATTTATTTAAAAGTCTTGGTATAATTTCTATCAAATTGGGTCCCTTATCCAGACAGTCATTCAGGGAAAGTTTACCTCTCTTCCGGGCCGACGCATTGAATACTGGCCATATTCTAGAAGTGTGACTGTTCCTTTTATACACTGGTCGATGTGGCAGGTAGTGTACACCATCTAGTTTATCCTCTCTGGCATACTCGATTATCCCCTGTTTCATCCATTCTTCAAAGATTTGTCCATACTCATTCATGTCTCCAACTTCTTCAAGTTTTCTTCTTACAGAACTTAGTTGGTTTTCGGCTAGGTCTTTATTCGAAGGAATCCTTTCCTTGTCTTGCACCCAGGGTAGAGCTACCTCATAGCGCCCCTCGCTATCTCGCGTCGTGGTGTGGGCGAAATGTTCCTCCATTTCAGCTTGTAATGACTGAGTCTTCTTCTCAACCTCCGCGTCAGAGACTCCAATTGCATCTAATTTCCACAAGTTTTCTAGATCCAAAGATAGAAGTGTGGTCACGCAAAGGGAGCTGATGTCATCTCTCACCTCCGTTGGAGGAATCTTTCCCATCACAGTCCATCCTAGTTTGGTACGGATTGCCACCAGTCCAGATGAGATCCTTCTCTGATCATCAGTTAGCAATCTCCCGGCGATCTCCGCGCCTATAAGGACTTCTATACAATCTCTCATCAAATCAGACACGTCGAGTTCTTCACTCCCTTCTAAAAATGATCTGGGACACACCGGAGGTATGCTTCCACAGATAAGGGGTTGACCTAGTGCTTCAAACTCACAGCGATAGGAATTATTGATGTTAGATAAATGAATGGTATAGACCTCATGTTCAACTACGTCGGTACTCGATCCTCCAAACAAGGAATGCCGGAAGAACTCTCTCCTAGATTGTTCGTATTCCATTTCCATTGCTGTGCTATGTAAAATATACGATCTTTGGGATACGGTGTCTATTATAGCCCGTGCCGTCTTCTCCGTTCTGTTCCCTTTGAGGGTCACTCTCAAAGTAGGTAACAAGACGTCTGGGGAGGTTGATAAGTTGGCGAGAGTTTCATCTTGCACCGTTGGAGACTTGGAAGATCCACCTCTATCTAAAATCAGTTTTGTGCACATGACATCCAGGTGGGAAGACATGTTGCAGATCGAACAACGGACTACATTTCTGCAAAATTTACTTAAATGAGAAGGCCGAAGACATTTATAACAAACGCCTTTTTTCTTCATGAGTGATCTCTTTTCGTTTAAAATAATATTAGCTGCAAAGTCACACTTAGGGCTTCCATGGTTGTCTTTACCACAAAATACACATTCATTCGATTTGTGAACTGAATTCAAAAGTTCTGAAGCTGTCGCAATTGGTTTTTCATTGTAGAATCTTGTCTTTGGATGTTTGTTTACCAAATTAGGTTTAGAAGTTGATTCATTCCCGGTACCGATTTCGTTTCTAAAACTCTTCTCCCGTGCAGTTAATTGTCTTTCCAGAAAGGTAATCAAGTCATTAATTACGTAACCTGTCGGGAGTTCTTTGTTCAATTCCAAATTAAGGTCTGCAGGTAGAAGCTTTATTATTATCGGGCACAACAGTTGTCCGTAAACATCAATGGACACGTTTAGTGACTCGAGACTTCTTATATGAACAGAAAGGTTGTCAAAAAGTTCGCGGAAGGTTCTTACATCGCTTGACGTTTTGAGTGGTCTCATTGACAACAAATTGTTCATATGTCGGCTAATCAAAATGTCTTCTCGACCAAATCTGTCTTTAAGCAATTTTATAGCTTTCTCATAATTGTCCGCAGATAAAGCGAAACCTTCGACTGTGTTTAGTGCAGTTCCGCCGAGATGTGACTTCAGATAGTTAAATTTATCGATCGGGTTCAGTGAGTTGTTCTGGTGTATAGCTGCATCAAAAGAATTCCAGAACGTCAGCCATTCACTAAAGTTTCCATAAAATTTCGATATCATCAATTTCGGAAGTTTCACAGTTGTGCAGGAAGGTACATAATGTCTCATTTTATTTTCATCTATTCGTGAGTTCGAATTCGGTATATTTTCGCCATGAAAATCTGATTGGCGAATCTTTTTATTTGCCCTAAATCTCCAAGTAATATATTTCTCTCGATATTCCTCTACGCCCTGTAATTCCTTCTCTAAATCGTCAGTTTCAAGAAGCGTTTCTATTTCGTGATCCACTAATTTAAGTTCGTTAAATGATTCATTCAATTGTTCTAATAATTCTTCAAGTTCAATTCTCATTAGCGTGTCAAGTCCACTTTCAATCTTATTGCATGTTTTCGTTAAATATGATCTGTTAACAGCACGCTTCTTTTTTAAACGTAGAATTAATTCTTCCGCCATCTTGTAAACAAAGCAGCGAGTAGGGTTAGCTAGCGAGTTCCAAAATGGTCAGCTTAAAATGATTTTTTTTTTCAGAAATTTACCTTCAACAGTCCCGGCTGGGATGCCAAAAATATTGCGATTTCACCGCCACTCTGTGTTGTGACGACGATCTAAATTCTATAGAGGTAGTCACTCACCTCTATTCTTGGTCGGCGGGGTTGAAGGTTCAAAGTTAAGGCGTCGCTGTTTATAACACTTTTAAAATATACGACGAAAACAGGAGGGAAAATTATATTTATTACAATTTAAGAAAATAAGTAAAGTATTATTTAATTAATTATATATTTAAATGTTTAGACTAAAAGAATCGGAGATCAGGGCAAATTCTAGTGTTCGAAAGTTGTTTGCAAGTTCTTCTGTTATTGTTTTCTCATTTTAGCCGCTGCATCCCCGTAGCCGCTTCCGCCGGCCTCCCATTGGCTGCTTCGGACGTCTTCTTGTCCAACAATTAATGTTGTATAAAATATTATTTTATTTAAAATTATATATTTCATAGATCCAAATATTCTGTTAAATCGACCGCCAGAGGTCACGCTTTGCATATAAAAACTCGCTGTTTTATCCCAATGGCCAATTTTTTCATCTAGCTCTACCTGGTCACATCTTAGCTTTCCTGCTCTTGACATGAATCCTGCCAAGAAGAAAAAGAAGGCCTACAAGCCCATCATGAACGTCGCCGACCTGGAGAAGGAAGATGAAATGGTGATCTCACGCAACCACGACATCCTGCGCTCCATTGGCCACCCTGCCCTGAAGACCCTGCATGAGGACCTTATCCGCTTCATCGCCATGCGAACTGAGCTGGTCAAGGCCCTCCTTGCTGAAGTAGAGAACCTCTCTGGCACCCTCGAAGCCTTCGCGGAGCTGGACCAAGTTATGGAGGCCAACAAGCCCCAGACTGCTTGCCGCAGCACTCAAACCTGCCCTGCTCTTTCCTGCAAGGAAACCAGCTCCCAGACTGACCCAATCAAGCCCGCCACTCCTGCTCCTGCTGCTCTCCCTGCCAAGAAGCCTGCCTCCACCTTGCCTGCTCCTGCTCCAACCAAAAGGAAGCAGTCTGAAGCTCCCAACCCGCTTGCAAAGAGGACAAACCTGAATGGTCTTTCAAAACCTGTGCCTTCCCACGTCTTCAAGCCTGCGGCCGACCAAGTGATCCTCCATGGAGAAAAATCGGCGTCCCACACAGTGGTCATCTCAGATGACCCACAGGCTGACCCAAGGGAGATGCTGAAAACAGTCCGCGCTGCTCACACTCTCCCCCAAGGCGTTTGGGCCTCCCTGCGTACCAAGGGGAAGCTGGTCCTCCATTCCAGCAATTCTGACACCATCCCTGAGGTTACAACCTCCCTGGCCAACAAGCTGGATGGAATGAAGGTCCGCCAGCAGAAGGAGATC